>JAUZNJ010000039.1:450533-476987 GCA_034780135.1 Jordanella pulchra
CTGCAGAATGGGAGAATGGGGATCGAATGAAGCAGATAGAATGATGAAAAGTGGTCCCTATGTCCTCCAGAAGTGTAGTTCTATAGCAGCATAACTACTACTAACTACTTTCATGAACTATTGTCGACCCATCAGCTTGTCAGGGATCCAGGTAATGAATGATGTGACCACATGCATTTTTTAGCTCTTTCCTTAACAGTCAAGGGTGGATAGAAGAGGAAGAAATGAATCATGAATAGTGACCCTAACTGAGAGTAATTTTGGCTCACGAGGATTTAGATCTTAATCTGTATTCTTTGGGGTCTCCTGGAACTTCTTGTGGAGTAATTTCAGAATCAAGACACTCCATGGAAAGCTTATGACGGTTACATATTTCTCCATTTGTGGACAATGGTTTTCAATGTGTTTCTCTGTTGTCTCAAATCCTCAGAACCAACATATGCAAATGTATCCATACATACACATAGTGACTTTCTTTCACATCTATTGTGGAATTCTTTTGGATTGGCACATGATGCGCAGCATTTTGACACCTTTTAGCCTACATACTTTTGTCTGTCTGGTTCTATTTCAGTGATTTCTTAATTCCACTGGTTAGACAGTAATCAGGTTCTCAGGCCTGGTTGTGCAAGCAGAGATTAATTATCTCAGGAATAGGAAGATAAGAATATATAGGTTTATTTTGGGGGGGCAGGTTGTCATGAAAGGGCCAGCTTGGGCTGTCATTGAGTTTCGTTTTTATATTTACTCAGGTTGCCTTTGTCTTACATTACAATATACTGTAGGTTTCTAAAACATGTAAAAGGAAAATAACAGCAAAATCAGAAGTAATCAGTCTGGACATCTATGTTTCCTAACTTCGTAGACTAATTTACCAACTCTATCTGTCTAACAATGTCCTTGGCAAAAACAGGTTGATTCAGAGACACTGAATTCTGTATTTGCACATATAAATGTCTCCTTATGTTCTTTGATGAAGACCATGGGTGTGGTCTACAGTCACAAGGAAACCTCTAGACTTTTTGAGCAACACTATTCTCTGCGTACCCCCTCTTTTTATGTGGTTATTTTAACAGTTGGCCTGTGATTCTCACAGCTCTACCAGCTGTAATGGTCGCCTCTAGGAAGTGTGAAACAAGGTCTTGGCTTTTCACTACGAATGCATGCCTCTTTCTGTGCTCACAGTTAAAGTTACAATTGGACCATAAAAGTGTTTTTTTCTCCCCTCAACAGAATCTAAAGAAATAGATGGGAGGCAGCTGAGAAATGAACATGTGAGTATCTGTTTCTGTCTAATTAAATCCACAGAACGGCCTCAAGCCTGACGCTGCCAAGACTGGATTCAGTTTGAGCTTTAATATAGCTGCCTTCTGTGGTTGCACACTGCCACCTATTGTTCAAAGCATCCCTTATGCCTCTGAAGCCATTGTCTTCTTCTTTCTTGATTGCTGAAAAGACAAGTTAGCTGGTAATAGATAACTGATGATAGTGACATCAGTCATCTCTTTTAAGATCACATATCTCTTTTGAAGGCTTCTTTATTACTATTTGTACAACACATTGACTACCTCTAATGGCACAAATCATCTGAGCAGGAGAGTAATGCAACCCTAGCTCTTATGTGTTATCACTGTGAAATGTGTTTTCTTAGTGTGGGATTCTGTAAAGGCCCATTTGTTGTTGTTGCTCTCGAGAACAAAGCAAAAAGAAAAGAAGTGGCAGCTGGAGGAGCAATTTTTGTCCATCAAGGGCTATTGAGAGTTCAATTATTTATCTTGTGAAGTGTTCCAAGGATGTGGTCAGCTCATCAGGGTTATAATGCACGGAGTGAGAGGACATGTGCACGGCGCACAGGGAGGAGGATGTTGTTGTAGTCTGAAAAAAAAAGTGAGCTAAAGCTTGTTTCCAGATACCAGCACTCCCACGCTCTCCGCGGCTAATGAGGAAGTCTTTAGGAATGGACATTGTTCATATCTCTGCTAAAGAGGAGGACAAAAACTGTGAATCTTGAACACTTGTCAACTTCAAACTGACAATAACTCATGTAGATAGCAAAGATTTCCTTCTTTTCTTTCATGTTTCCTCTTTTGCAAGTCTACATTGTGAACATCTAAGGCAACGGATCGTTTGCACTCAAATCTCATGACATTCTGGTGATTATTTGTTCTTTTTTTGTCTTTAAAAAAGGCATTTTTGATTGCAAAAGGCTTGGATTTGTAATAAAAATGCATTTTATCATGTAAGATAGGAGAGAACAGAAAGTAATTTGGCATATTAGCTTAATATCAAAGCAATATTTTTGAAGAACAACAACTTGCAGTTTTAAAAGAGTGCTTGCTTCGCTTACTGCTGTCGTGATAAACTGATAAAGATATTGATGTGGTGTCTGAAAATATTTGGATGAGGAATAATTAATATCTCACAGTATTTCATTGACTCAAATAATGTGATTAGTTTATCTTTAACAACAAATTATCTTTTTTATAAATGTCTGCAGTTAGAGCGTATCTTATGGTGGAAAGTTTGATTCATTAAAGTTTATTTGTTCATTTTTATTTAAAAGCTTCTAACGACACAATGCACTATTTCACAAATCTTTCATTTGTATAATTTTTTTGAACCTATATCACATTTACTCAAAAGCCAACTATTATTTACCCATGTGGTGGTCGGTAGAGGCAGTGTGACATCATTGATCTTCCCCAATTAATTCCTATTGAAAATTAGACCTATGGCATTTTCATGAAAAACTAGTCTACTGTTAAATGCTACTTCATTTTTTTTTCCTGCTCAAGGGTTTAATATTATAGTTACTCTAGTCTCAAATTCCTGCATAAATTATAAAATAAATTATATTTTGAGTTTGTTTTTTTGTTTTTTTACCACCTAATAGTCGCTTAAGAAGGATTTTAATGGTCAAAACATGTTAATCCTATAAATGACTGATGTTGTTAAAATTGGAGTTGTTGGTCCTGTTCAAAGTGGGTCTGGGTTCATCCAACAAACTTTATGGTCAGATAGTGGGTCTTGTCTAGATAAAGCTGCAACAAAACAGAAAGTAGGTAAAACATACTCCATAGGTGGGACTGTCTGAAGCTGCATTCTGTTGCAGCTTCGTTTGAACAGGCCAGACTGCTTAAGAAGCTAAGAACTGGCAGGTTTGAGCAGGGGGGTCAAAGAAGAACTTGTCTCTCCCTTAACTCTCATGGTATAACTTTCAACTAAAAACAACAATGCTACAGTTCAGCGCTTCAGTTGTATATCAAAAGCTATTCATTTTATTGTGGATCTCATACCAAAGCATTTTACTCATCTACCACATATGTGTGAAATGTCTGTAAATTCACAGTATAAAGTACTGTATTTATTTGAAGGAATTTCCCGTAAATTATTTTTAGGGATCTATCATCCGTATTTTTCAGAGCTCTTTAGATAACAGAGTTCTGACAACTCCACTGATGACAATGGGCAACATTTTAGAGTAATTTAGATTAGAGAAACATTTAGAAAAAAAAAAGATTCAATAAAGATATTTCTTTTTTTACTGATTTTTTTAACAGAAAAATCTGTAAACAGAAAAGGTCCAGGCAGAAAATTATTACAACCATTTCTTTTTTTTTCACAGATATTTATTTATTTTTATTTATTGTTTTGACAGTGTACCTTATCTTCAGTCCACACATATCCCTCCATTCTGACTCTTTGGTTTGTTGTACCTCCACCGTATCTACTTTTGCGGCAGCGTTTCTCCACCAGTCAGGGACTGGGCATAAGTATCTTCTCTGGCTTTGTCCAATTATATATGAAACACAAAGTACTTTGGGAAGATACAGGATCCATGTGAATATATACTTTGTTGGAAAAAGTCTGCTTTACGTCTTCCCCACTCGGATTATCTGTTAGTTTAGACTATCTAATCTAAATTAAAATACATTTATCTTGTGCAGGAAGAATGTTAAAAGGCCTCTCTTCAGAAATCCCAAAATATCCTTTTAATTGGTCAGACATTTTATATGGTAAGCCATAGACAAATACTTGCTTATCTAAAGAATCCAGGCAGTTAGGCCTATTTTAAGGGGATAAAAATGTATCCCACCTCTGATTACTGTACGTCATAGGTTCTGTGAAGAAGTTAATCCTGAGGATTCCAGCGTTCAATTTAAGTTGCAAAATGACTGATATATCAAAATCCTCAGTTACATTTGACCTTTTATTTCATGTCAAGTCCACCAGACCTTTTGGCTGTTTACATCAATAACTAAAAATGCTATTTAAAACCCCCTATAGGAAATATTTAATACTAAGAAAATATAAATAACAAAATTAATACCCAACTTCACCACAGTAGGCCTATAAGTCTATTCTTTTTTTAAAATAATGAAAGAACCTGACTGGAAACCTTGAAATCATTTTAAAGAAAGAAAAGTAAATACAAGTAAAATTCAGAGAACTTATGGCAAGTAAAATCCATCATTTGTTTCGTCAGGAAAGAAAATGGTCCACTTTCAGAATTTCTGCTAATGTTCATCCATTTCTCCCAGTCAAATGGACTCAGGAGAAGTGACTGATTCTACAACGAACCTAATAATCCAAACCCTGGGTAGTGCCAGTCGCCCAGTTTCCAGTGTGTGTATGTTAACACCATTAAATCAACTCAAAATGTCTGCATGATTCAATTTTTTTTCTACAACGGACAATGACTGAATTGAATTTCCCCAAAGTGGCTGTCCATTTCCTGTCTGTGTGTGACGAGTGGCCGAGGTTGCTGGGGGAATTCAGATTCACTTTCCCATTCACTTAACTCCATTTAGTCCAAAGTCTGCAGCAATCCATTAAAAAAATATTATTTCACGTGAGAATGAGGCACACATACTTTTTATTCTTTATACCCTTTTTTTTTGGCCAAATATACATTGTGCATATGTTGAATGATGCTTTTAAGCACATCCTAAGCCCAAATTCCAGCTTTGCAGCCAGCAGATGCTGTGGCCTTGCACAAGCCTGTCAGTGGCACTCTATAGCATTGCGGCTCTTAGTGGCCGTGACTCTGTGACCTGCTTTCCCGCTCTATGGTGAATAGCTGCTGGCACCTCTCTCCTGCCTGTGTGCTAGATGAGGCGGAAGTTTAAAGGGATAAAATATTTTTGTTGGTGCCATTACATTTTTGCTTTGATTATGTTATTATTCTATATGCTCTGTCTACCCAGCTTTGAACATTCTGACAATGCCCACCGGGCCATTTATGAAAACAACGAAAAAAAATGAAAGTCCTCCTTTTCTGTTATTCTCAAAGGTTGTTTGTATGGATCTTGAAGGAATCTATGAAATGTTGAGTAAATGTATTAACAGCATTCACCACTAAAGAAAAAAGAGATTCATGTGGCATCTTATATTTCAGTAGTCAAGGGTGCTGAAAATAAAAGAAACATAAAGCTAAGTCACTTTATAGCATTAATATTTCAATGCTCTTCTTGTATTATTATTTTTTTCAGGAATATGAGCTTTTTAATCAGTGCCGGAGAAAACCTTCTTTGAACAAGGAGTGCAGCTGCTGCAGACAAGCAGACACAGGTGATGTACATATATCCCTATTCCCTCTAACATCCTGGGCCTGTTTGCTACCCACTTAATCCTCCGCATTTTAAAACTGTGTTTGAAATAAACGGGCTAAAGGGAATAGGAAACCTAAGAGCCGAGAAGACACAGAGAGCTCTACTGGCTTGATTGGCAGGTTTTTGTCAGCAAGTCTTTTCCAGTAAGAGGCACCTGCCTTTCAGTCCTTCTGGGACCCCCCACCCCCACTACAAATTGTGGTGCAAAAGCATTGTCTTAATTATCCATCACCAAAACCCTTCCACATGCAACCACATCTCACTAAGAATGGAAAAAAAACAACACAATTAACGGTAAGCGTTTAGAAGAGAGAGATTATTTACTGGGGCCAATCCAATGGAGACAGATGCTGAGTAGTCCTGGGAGATGAGAATATCCATCAGCTCGCGGATCAGCAATCCAATTAAGTTAGAAGTCCTTTAGGTGGTCAGCGTTGACCTTTCATTTATTTTACTATGATTTTGTATGTTTGCGAGTGCAAAAAATACAAGCATCAATATCATCCAATAATTAACAGACACTGATGGCAACAGACTTGTTTAGTGCCAGACATTGGACATGTCTCTCTCTTACAGCATACATGAAGCTCTAAGATGTTATATAAACAATCCAGGCAAGTCCGTCCACCAGAACTGACAGTGCAGATTGGCAAAGGAATAATCATAAGAGTAGCCAGGAGGCCCAGCTCTGGAGGAGCTACAGAGGTGTGCAGTTCAGGTGAAATAATCTGTTGGAAGGCAAGTATCAAATCTGTTGTTTATGATAAATGGGGAGAACAAAGCCAGGGTTAAAATAAAGCCATTAATGAGCCTTTTACATAGTCTTCCAAAACTCATGTTGTGTTTGTGTAATATAAACACTTCAGGATTAAACACAAATGCAAGTTGGGGAGAAAAACTTAACAGCACAGATCTTCCTGAACACTCCATCTCTGCAACAAGACAGAGCAGTGACAGCATGATTTCTCACAAGAACATCAGTGCAGAACTTATTTTGGTCCCAGAGAGATAAATGAATTCAAAAGCATTCAAAAGATTCACATTCAAAAGCAGCATTTCTATCCTCCCTGTATTTCTTTGAAACAAGTGTTGCTATTGTTTTGTGTCACAGCCCTTGATCCAACTACAATATACTGGCCAATTTCTTAATCTGCTTACCAAGGTTATTATTGTCTGGCATTGCACATAGCAAAATAGATACTATATTCTGGGCTTCATGGAGACATCCATGATCAGAAACCCTCCTTGACCCCACTCGTTGGAGATAGAGGACCAAACATTTGGTTTAGACCAAAAATTCACAGGGTCGGGATTTGTACCCAACTTGAACTGGTGGATAAATGGTTATGGGGTCTTGAGATCCTCTTCTGAACCATCCAACAAATAGAGTTTAAGCAGATAAAAACATCACTTAGAAGTGAACATAACCAAATTTATTAATTTTCAATGCTATTTAGTAGTGCAATATGACATAGTGCTCTAATTGCACTATGTCATATTGCACTATGTCATTATGCCCACTCTGTTGCTAATGTACATTGTAAATACACCTCATGCTGCTCTTTGTTACTTCCATATTTTTATCTTAGTGTATATATTAGTCTTTTTATTGCATGCCTTATAGCCACAGTGTTTAGATATTTTTATTATTTTATTTATCCTATATTATATGTTATATGTTTCATTATATGTTCATTATCTGTTTTATGTTGCACAATTGTACCATAAAAAATTCATAGTTTGTGAACTCCTTCACTAACAATGGCAATAAACCTTATTCTGATTCTGATTCTGATTCTCTGATTTGTGTTACAGTTTCTCCCACTGATTTTGTAGAAATTTAAAATTACATGGTTGTAAAATGATAAGATGCAAAAGTTCAACTGGTGTAAATACTTTTGTTATTCACTATAACTACTGTGGTTTGAACAAGATGATTTTTTTTCTATCTTTACCAGTAAAGAAATGGGACGATTGTTTGTTTGATTGTTTGATTGGTTGTCTACAACAAGATTCCTTCGACCCCCATAGTACATTGACTTCACTGTAGACCCTCTAGGCTGAGGTAAAAAAAATAAAAAATAAAAATACTGAAATTCAAAGAGGAGGACTTTACTCGGAGAGGCATGCCAAATGAGAGTCTGGGAGTTGGGTCCCTAGGTCAGCTAGCAGGTGGGAATGAGATGAAGCAGAGTGGGGTGAAAAAAAAGAGAGAGAAAGAAAACAGGATGGCAGTGTGTGGACTTCACATCTGGGCTGAATTAGAAAAGTAGTACAGCGGACCCAGAGAAGCATTTGAGGATTTGGGAGGCAAGATCGCCTTTCTTCAGGAACAGCAGGTTAGTATGTCAGCAGGGAGTCCAGATGAGAACGATTAAAATTGCCCTTTGAGGAGCAGGTGCCTCCTTCACCTCTCCTCTTTAGTACTGAATGGACGGTCATTAATCTTACATTGTCATAAGGCATTTAAGTAGATGATACTTTATGAGCTTGTCATATTCCCCCCAACCTCCTACCCCATTGTTTGTGGTTTGTTTCAAATGCAGACTTTCCTATGCGTGGGCCATGATGGAGCTGTGCTTCATTACATTCAACAAGCCTTGAAGTTGGCGCACTGTGATGACGGAAAGAGGGAAAACAGGGCTTCTTAATCATTGTAAGTGGATTACCTCACCCACATTACATCATGACAGATTTTGCGAACACAAGATGCAGAGAATATCACAACGAGAATATCATGTGGCCTTGACAGTGCCAGGCCCGTCGCTTCCAGGAAAAACATCCACCGGCAAAGTCCCACAAGAAGCCAAGACAATGTCTCCTCAAACTCTCATAATTCCCCCTTTGGCTTTATCATACTCTACCACCCAGCCTGCTTGGCATAACAAAGAGGGGCACGTTTGGGAATTGATTCAGCGCTACATTAAGTAATCGAGTAATCATTTACAGTGTTTTTGGAGGGAGCACATCAAACAGGCATTGATGTCACTATGAGGAGAGTGGGGCAGTTTGGGTGCGATGAGACCCTCTCTCTGACTTGGAAACCGCATGCTGTAGTCTGGCTCTCGGTTGTCTCCTGGAGCGATACAACGGAGTGGAAGATCTTTTTCAAGACGCCATTTCCACCTCATTTACTTGCAGTTCATCTCAATTTTGAACTCCAAAACAATTCATTCAGTCAACAGGATTAACTCAAAAGAGCAAAATGTGTATCTGCTTGCAGGCAAGATGAAAGAGCAGCTGTAAACACAGACTACATGAGAACTGCAGCGTAGGTGTTGGTCACCATTACAAGGCTCTCAACAGACAACAATTTAGTTTCACAGCTCCCTATATTCAGAATGGAATTTACTTTATTTGAATGATAGCTTCCCCCCCAAAAATGCATTTATCCAAAGATGAAACTTTCTGTGATGAAACCTAAAATGTCTCTACAGTTTGGAGCTAACTTAAACCCCACTCATGGCAAAAAAAACAAAGAGACAGAAAATAAATTTCAGAGCCAAAGGAAGACTAGTTCATTAAGCTCTACTGACTTGCCCCAAGTCCATAGTTCACATTTGGTGGTACGAAAGAAGGAAAAATAGGATTCTTGCACTGATAGTTGTTAAAAGCAAAATAAAACAACAACAAAAAAATGCTCTTTGAGAAAATGCCAAATATTTTAAGTGACCCTCTTGTAATAAAAAACGTTTTTGTAATCTACAAACACAAATACAGACAATTTCAATGAGAAATATTTTATAAACTACAGATTTGTGTTTCCGAAACACTCGTCAGCACTAGGCCCATTATCACTTGACAAAATAGTAAAAGAAAAAGAAAAAAATTCTGGTCTGGAACTTATTCAGACGAAGAAATTAAATAAACTTTTTCAAGTATTTTTCATTAACTTGGCGCAGCACAAAACCATTGTCTGACTGGAATGCATTCCTCTCCTCTCGAAGCAGGTTTGGGATGAAGGTGTGGGTGGCAGTAGATCAGTAATGATTTACAAATAATAAGTGGAGGAATGAACAAATCAATAAATCAGTAGATCTCTGGATATTTGGTGAGGCAACCTTATTTCTTTATTTATCCGTCTGTTTTATTTGTTTTCGGCTCTCCAAGGCAGGAGCAGGAATCCCAAATTATCCAGGGGGTTAGGGGGCACTGTGCCCCTGAGCCCCGAGCCCCATAGCGGAGGTAACGTATTCAATGGCCTGGGGCGAGTGGAGGAGAGGAGCAGTCCTGCTGCATACTGATGGCAAGGAGAGGAGCCAGTAATTGGAGCTGTAGAGAAGAAGGGGAGAGGAGGGGAGGGGAGAAAAGCACGAGGAGATGAGGGCTTTGTTTTTCCCTATCTTCCTGTCTGCGTGGCTCAAACTCCTCCTCCCAGACCTTGCTCTTTCCCTTAAACTCGCTAAGTAGAGATATGGAGAAATTGAATAGAAATAGTTGCTAATTGGTCTCTTGCTGCTTGCCTAAATGACCATGGACATTCTTTTTCATTTGTCTATTGAAACTAATAAACTATGTCTTTCTCCCTGAGTGTATGTGTGTGTGCTGGTGTGTGTGGTTGTGTGCGTGCGCCTGTGAATATGTGTGTAGTAATTGAGGCTCTATAAAAAGCACTGTGTTGTTCACCGAGAGAAAAAGAGAAAGGTGTGAAGGGCTCCTATTACAGGGGTTTTAAGTGTGGTTGTTATTAAGATGGAGGGAAGAGGCTGATCTCCCCAAAATGCATATGTCCTCTAAAAACAAGACAAGTTCATTTATAATATATCAAAGCTGACAAGGTCATTCACTGTATTATGTCGATAACCATGAACACTACAACTTAAATGCTTTAAAGCTCCGTATGTTGAAAGAAAACTATTGTATTCAGATCCCATATTGGTAAATTTAGAGAATTATACTGACAATCTATTTACAGTGCTGAGAGAACTTAAGCCATCAGTTTGTTGTTTGCTAACCCTCAAATCGGCAGGCACATATAAATATTTTAGATCAATGCATCTTTGTTTTCTACAGCTTTTTATGGCTGATGTATCGTGTTTAAGAAAACTAAAACATTTAATGAACCAGACATGTGAAGTGTGAGTTGTTATTTCTAGTAAATAGTGTCTTGCAACAGTTTTCATGTGGATTTCTATTTCCTATTCTGGTTCAATACAAACAAACTTAAGAGGAGTTTCTCTAACAGACTACAATGAGTCTATATTTATGAAATGAAAATAATATGAAATTTGCTTTGTAATAGTTCTTGTCAAATAAAACACACCTAATAAGAGCATATTTTTTTTATTTTCCTTTCCTTTGATACCCCCAAACAGAATCCATATGAGACCCAAATCAAACTTATCCACAGTGCCCTGAAAAACAAAGCAGACAGAAAAACAAAGCAGGCCCACTGTACGTAGAGGCTATACTTGGTTGACTTAGTTCAAGTCTAAAGCTATAATCTGCAGCACTTCACTCTGTCACCTACCCTCTACCCAGTAAATTACTGCTGAATAAAGTACTAATAAGAAAGTGTCAAGCAATCTTGTGTTTTTTGTGTGGAGATGTATTATCTATCTTATTTGTAAAATGAAAACATGAGAAACATTTAAAACTAGTCTTTAGCTATTTGATGGCCAATTGAAAAACTACTAACTTTGCTTGTCTTATACTGATAAATATTTCTTTTATGTTTTCGTGTTTACTGCATACTAGAAAGTTAAAAGTCTTTGCTAATTTAAGTGCTGATCAGTAAGTTTGAACCCCAAAAAGGAAGAAGTTTGAAATGCTCTGTTCAAACATAAAACAATATTGGGCCAATAGGTACTTTTTGATCACTTTTAAAGTATACAACATATACAGTAAAAGGAAAATAAATCTGGGATATTTAACAAAATTAATGTGAACAATTCTTTTTAATAACAAATACTATTTTCTGTAGATGAGCTAAAACACCTGCTCCTGCCACCTCTTCTTTTATGTTGACCATAGAAACTATGAGAAGAAATTTAAGTCTTATGCTTACAGTATTCTTATAATGATAAAATACCCATTAAACAATCACCTACTTTTGTGGTCCATCATGTTTCTGCAGCATAAACCATTGAACCTTACAATCAAAAAAAAAATAAATGGAAGTGAATATGTAGCCCAAACACTTTTGGCACTGTATCATCACTGGTTCCTGTGCTGATGCAATTAAATGATATGCTATAGCTACAAGAGGCAAGTGGCCAGGATAGAGAAAAAGGAGAAATTAGAATGTTGGTGGGACACGTTTTAGTCTGCCCATCATATGTTTGGAGCCCACAGGTCAGCAGAAGGACAGAAGCAAGAGGAGCTTTCATTTCCTGTCAAAGAGGAGCTGGGAGAAGCTTTCCAAGGCATCAGTCGCAGGCTAATTAGGCCCCGGTGGGTGACAGTGCATCATCATAAATAAAACAAACACAGTTGTGGTGTTCCTGCCACTGGACTCTTTAAACCTTCATCACAGAGTAAGCGGTTCCGATGAAACACCCAGCCTAATTACTCTGGTGCAGGGCTGTTATCTTTTCTGCCTGGCTGTAATTGATCCTTTTTTTTTACCCCCTGAATGCATTTATGCTTTTAATCAGAAACAAGAGTGTATGCGATGCCTGGGAGCCTGCAGACCTTGCAGGAGCCGATAATTAGCTGCTGTGGTTAATGGGCCTGACTGTGCTTATGTTGTACATGGCTCAGTGGTGTCGTTACGCGACAGAGCTTGGAGGAGGCAGTGCTCGGGGGTGACATATTTGTGATTAGTCTCCTCACATTGCCCTTGCCCTCTTCACACCTTAGCTTTGGAGATAGCACTGCAAACCTCTGTTGTGGAAAATTGAGGTATATGAAAGTGCACTCTTTCAATCAGATGTAAATGTGTGAATGATCCATGATTCGCATTGTTCTTTAGCTATCAAAAAACAACTAAATCATCCTAATATAAAAAACTCCCTGATTCAATTGGATCCCTGTGATAAGACATGTGTTAAAAGATGGTGAATAGAGTAAATAATATTTTAGCATAATATAATTATAAAAGTGTTGATATTTCATTGGTTTTTAAGTTTCAAACGATGGTAAAACATTTCAGAGTAGAAAATCTAACATGCTGCACTCATCTTCCTATCAAGTCTGATTAGCCTCTCAGTCATTGTTAAGAAAAAGCCTTCCCATTTCATTATGCTGCCACCACTATGTTTGCATTGTGGTGATAATAAAGTCAATGTGTAGTACTACTCTGCCTCTACACATGCTTTACATAGAGGCCAAAGAATATATATAAGGAATGCCAACAACTGTAAGGCTTCATTTTAACAATTGCTCTTGTTTACCACTTCCGTAATGGCCATAACTCTGAGTGTCCAACTAGGTATCATGTCAGCAGTTGTAGTTCTCTGAAGTTTCTTTTCTTTCCTGCTTTCATATTACAGATTAAACACTCCTCAGACAGATTTTTTTAATTCAACCATTTTCTAAATTTCTGCACAGCTTTCTTCCTGACATGGCTCCTATCTTAATCATGGTGTAGTTATAACGTTTTCTATTAAACCCTCTGAGGCCTTCATAGAGCAGCTGTTATTATCCTTAGATGAATGAACAACACACGGATCCTTGTATTAATCAAGTGGGTTCGAAAAACATTTGGTCACACGTTATTTTGGGGTGTCTTAAAAGAGGCTAAACACATATCTATCCTAGTAATTTTATTTATAAAAAGAGTGTTAATACTTTGGTTCAATTTACTGGCTTCATTGATATGCACTGTGTTGTCTGGAGTTATCACATTTAATCACTGTAAAGCACCTTGAAGTTTGTGGTTGTAATATGACAAAATGTGAAAAGGTTTAAGTAAAGAGAAGAGTTGCAAAAGACTCGACATAAACACATCTGAAATTCTTATTACATGTCACAGTGGCTTGGTGTTTGAATGTCATACTAAAGGATTGTTCAGGATTCCCGTTTATAATTCAGCCAGTGGAGCCATTCTTAGGACCCAACATCCATATTCATCCCAGACCAATAGAATATGTCAAATAGAGGTGTCCTAATTGTGTCCTTTTCTGAAAGCTTCCTAATACTGAACACTTTAACATTTCCGTGTGTGTGCTGTCACAGAGGAAATATGATTTTCTCTTTTTTTTTTCCAACAGGACAAAAAAAAATAAAATAACAAGAAGCGCAGGTCTGTTCGTATCTCTAATGATACCTGATTCCCCAGGGGCTGGTGGAAGAGCTAGCCGTGGCTTTAGTAGATTCATCAAACAAAATATGGTGCTTTTTCCTCAGGAGGCTTGGAGTCACATTGCATTATATCACTGTTAATTAGAATGAAATATGCAGGTCGCTTATTCTTTGTATTGTATCCTGACGGATGTGCTCGTGCTAACTATAGAGCACTGATTTAACACCAAGTGTTAGAAAGCTTAAGAGTTTATTTCCTCTCATTTTTTTTCAAAGCAGCTGTGGGTATTTTTTTCCTCCCTTTCACTGTTCTATTTTTCGACATAATAAAGTAAATCTGTATCTCCTCCACAAAGCAGCAATAAAAAAGAGCTTTTAATTGCATGGCTGTTCCTATTGTCCCTTCAAAGTGGAATTGTCATTTTCTGGCAGTATACCAGTCTTGACTTACTGGCTGTTGAACGTCACGTGGCTTTGCTACAGCTGGTGTTAGTTCCAAATGACCTCTGATCTGGGAACAGCAACTGTCAGGCCTGCACCTGTAACACAGAGACCTGGTGTCACCTTTGAATTGCTGCACGTAGACACACTATGCATCTCATCTGGCTCGCCAGCCCAAGCAATGCTCTGGAGACTGGATGTGATCCCAACTGTTGTCTTCATTTTAATGCACTCTGAATAATATTAAAGCAGAATCAGTTGAATTTATTAATGCGGCTTATTCCTTAGAGAGATGCTTTAAAGGCAGATGATTTAATTCTAACTCTTAAAGGCCATCTTCTTAACAGTATTAAGAGTTATGGCTTTTGCCATATTTTAACACTATTGTGTACCGTGGGCAGCAGAATGAATTATTAGTAAACTGGATCCACTGGATATATGTGCTTTTAGAGACCGTTTTTCTCTCCGTTGTTTCTGTCATATCCCCACACCTACTCTCTCATAGAACATCATGGCTGTTAATTAAGATTTATACCTGCTATTAAAAGGGTGGACAAGTGATCTTTGTGTCAATGCTTATACAGAATAAGACACAACAATATCTAGCTTCAGCAGTGTAGTTTATGTATTCCCTGTTTATATACCATGATAATTTATTTTATTTTTCTGTCATGCACACATGTGCCCAGCCCACATGGGCTTTTAAGACAGTATGACAATAGTTATTATTAACTGTATTAGAAGTCCTGCCCTTTTTTTAGAGTTCTGTCTAAGGCTGAACTATCACCTTAAAACAAAAATCAGGATTTTGTGAAGTGAGATTCTACTGAGTTTATTTCAGCTAATATTGGCTGATGTTAAAATGTTTTTAACTAAAAAAAAAGGTTAATATGCACTAGATATGAACAACAAAATACTAGTGGAAGGTAGAGCAATGAATATAAACTGAATGCAAATAGCAGTTTTATTCCTTTTTACACAAGAAAAAACTCATTAGGAGCTCAAAGTAATGCACAAGCCCTTTATGAGAAATTTTATTTAATAACTACTGCACTGATTTTCTGTATTAAATTATTATATTAGGACACATTTTCTTTTTGAAGTTGCATTAGAAAGAAAGAAACATGACACTAATCTTTCCATTGTTATGTAAAATCTATTTTAAAAAGTATTAATTAGAGGAATTTTGCTCTAACCTTATGGAATTTTTAAATCCATTCATACAAGATGGTTTTTGAAGCAGAAGGGCCTGTTTAATTAGATTAAGGTCTGTACTCTGACTAGGCCACTATAGGTCACATGGAACTGTAACTTTCAGTAGGGCGAGCTTGGTTTAGATTTTTTTTTCTGTTAGTAATCATACGCAATATTGCCAAAAGTGGCTTTTGGCAATATTCCATACCTGATTTATGGGGTTCAATATAACTTTGCAGCTAGAACAGCCTCAAGTATTTTGGGAAGGCTCTCGATGGGATTTAGAAATGTGTTTATGGGAATTTTTGACCATTATTCGAGAAGTGCATTTGTGAGGTCAAACACTGCTGTTGGATGAGAAGGCTCTCAGCCTTCACTCTAATTCATCCCAAAGGTGTTCTGTTTGGTTGCAATCAGGACTCTGTGCAGGCAAGTAAAGTTCATCCACACCAGTTTCTGCCATCGCAGTCTTTATGGACCCTATCATGTTGGAAGAGGAAGGGGGCAGCTCCAAACTGTTCCCACAAAGTTAGGAGCATGGATTTGTCCAAAATGTCTTGGTATGTATTTAGAGTTAGCCAGCTTTTGAAAAACAACCCCATACCATAACACCCCCCTAACCAAGCTTTACACTTGGCACATTGGAGTCAAACAAATACCATTCTACTGGCAACTGACAAATCCAAACTCCTCTATCAGATTTCCAGATGAAGAATCACGATTTGTTACTCCAGAGAATGGGTCTCCACTGCTCTTGAGTAATGTGTGGACATGTTTTACACCACTGTATTCAAAGCTGCTCGACCATTAAAACATTCCGTAAAGTTGGAGGTATGTGTAGTGATTGACTCTGCAGAAAGTTACAAACCTCTCTTCAAATGTGCTTCGGCATCTGCTGACCCCACTCCCTCAGTTAACGAGGCCTTCTACTAGGTGGATGAGTTGCTGTCATTTACCAAACACTTCAATTTTCTTACGACGGAGCTGACAGGTTGCTGGAATATTTAAGAGTGAGGACATTTCATGACCGGAATTGTTGCACAGATGGCATCCTATCACAGTTACACACTAGAATACACTGAATCTCCTGAGAGTGACCCATTCTTTCACACGTTAAGAAAGAACAGTCTACATGCCTAGATGCTTGATTTTATACACCTGTGGTCATGGAAGTAATTGGAACAGCTGATTCCAATGATTTGGATACAGGAGTAAATACTTTAGACAATAATTTATTAACAATTTTGAATTTGGTAAGGTGCTTTTCTCTTAATGTGTCTTTAGATTGACATGACATCATTTTAATTATACTATTCATCACAGATTTAGTTGTGACAAAAAGGCAAAAACTACATATATCTATTTCGGAGGACGATCCTTGTCCATGGCACTTTAAACGTTCTTCTGATAATTTACTTCCCCAGTTTATAAGGTATTGTTTAGTGCATATCGGACTAAAACACAAACAGAAATAGTCTATTATTTTATACCCTTTATATTTCGAAAGTCTGTTCAGTTCTAAATAAATTCTCTTTGCCACAGCCACTGTGGAGGACCTGAAAAGCACATGGGTCTTTCTAACTGCCGGCTGCAGAAAATTGGTCTACATCCTTTGCTAAAGATTTGTTAAGTATGTCTGATTATCTTTGGGCCAAAAACTGTCTTTCTAGTTATGAAATAATTATGGAGGAGGCTGTCAGCTGTATCACGTCTTGTCTTCAAGGCTCGTCAGTCTGTCTTAAATCCACCAACAACGGAGTAAACTTTAGATGCTTGAAACAAGGTCTCATTGAGAATGGTTCCTGTGCTTCTCCACATCTTGTGGTTATTTAGAAGCTATCCCTATGGACTCACGATCAGATAATGAGGCGAAATGAGACAGCTGGGATCTTACACCAGTGTAACATTGCGTATTAACATGAATCTTGAGAAAACAGTGTCAAAGTTAACAGCACTCTCTGGTAAATATATTCCACTGATGTGAACAATTTCTGTTTAAGTTGTTTTCCAAATGCTAAATTTAGCTGAAACATTGACACCCAACAGAATTGGGTCTTAGAAATTCCTCACTTCCCTACAAACTATCTTTGAAGTACAATCTTTCCACAGGGGAATTATTACTGGTGGCAACTTCACAGAACCTCAAATAATCTGAAAAACCCCCTTCATTTAGACCAGTTTGGAGTTCTGATCTCGCTGACCTGCTTCACAGCTGGTACAAAGAGACCAGTAACATGTGCATAAGAGCTTTAACACTTGTAAGTCAGCTATGAGAGCTGCTTTTGTTACTTTGTCCTACTGTGTGCGTTATGCCTCTCAGAGAAGAGGTCAGAGAACCTTAACAGCAATGCACATGTAGCAATTACTAAGGAGGTGTTGAGAACAGTAGCTTATTTAAATGAGGGTTTTTTTTTCTCCTCTTTTTTGCCATGCATCTCCTGCGACAAAGAGAAACAGCAGAGCGTTCTCTCTTTCTCTATCTCTCTCATTCTGTGCTTGGTAGTTTGACGCCCGCTCCGGGGCTCAACATCAGAGGAGCGGCTGCTGAAAAAACAGGTTGTATGGGTCCTTGCACACAGCCTGCCTGTGGTGCTGCCTGAAGGACTGCCATGGAAACAAGGAGTCTGACAGGCTCCAGGGGGATCCGCCACAGCTGCAGGCACTTCCTTTCTGACAGGCTGATGAAGACATCACTGCCACACCATGCACAACAACAACAACTGCTGGAAAAAAAAATACGATCAAACAATGTTAACTGCTGTGTGGCTGAAATGTTCATTAGCGGGCTTGTAAAACATCTAGGGATTCCCCCCCACCACCACATTTGGGGACCATATTGCACAGTGACTTCCTCTATTGAGATTTCTAAGTAACTGTCCCAGGAGAAAATACAGTGATAAATAATTCCCTAAATATGATTACACTACTCTGAAGAGGGGCTTATATGTGTTGTAAATGTATGTGGATAGATACCATAAGTGTGCACTGGCGCGTGAAAAGTCAAATCAACAATTGTTGAAGGCCTTCAGAGTCTTGTCTATATTCCACTGAATATGAATGATACAGGAAACGTCCAAGAGCGTAACCTCCGTGTCACAGATTGAGAGATGTGACAGCTTGGAGGGAGGTAAGCGTAGTCCCAGGGGAACTTCTATAATGTCATTCACAGTACTGGATTCAATGATACATCTATATACTATCATATACCGCCAATATTTCAATAAAAACTGCAATAACTAACAAAATTTAGATAAAAAAGAGAGAAGTACTTAGGACAGGATTTGAAAAAAAACTTTATTATGAAATTATGAAACAACAATTTTTTATCTTTCTGTGAATTTGATCATTACTTGTAACCTGTTTTATAAATCTGTAAAAAGCTATTTTACCTGGAGAGACTCATACAGAGAAAGTATTCAATTAGTCAAAAGTGTTTAATGCTGTGAATCAACATCTGGATAAGAGTAGTGTTTCCCCCCCTAATACCTAGGGGAAGTGTTAAGAAGAAACCAAAATTACACTGGTGAAAAGAACTGTAACAACAGTTCATTATGTAAACAAGCCAATAGTAACTTTAGGACAGGAGTAATTAACGGCCATTTTTACCTCTTGTTGCATATAAATGTCCAGTTCCAACACATTTATATTTAGAGGGTTACAGTTACAGTCCTAAAGCACATCCACAATGTTAGCAAACAACATAAACCTTGGCACACTGCCTCCTCTTTAAGATCTTATTCTCAGCTATACCATGATTAAGAATTTAATCTGTATATCAGGTTTATTCACAACCAGAAAAACACAAGCATAAGAAATCTGTAAGAGTTCAAATGTTTTTTTCTTTAAATAACTTTGCAACTTAGCCCAGGCAATCAATGATGTTGCATAGAGTATTTATCAGTTATCGTGGTAGTTATCAGTTTATTTATTTAAACATTCGAAGGGGTGTATTGTAGTTAGAATTATAGAGCTTGATGATGTAGTTGTTTATTGACATGTCAGTTAAACGTACCCAGGGAGTCTTGCTTAATTGGTTTTACCTCTTGGGAACACCTCCCTGCGTCCTGTGAGTGCTTGTACTGTTGTATCCACCCCCTCCTTCATTTCAGCACGCCAAAACAAGCCACTCCCCCCACAGCCTCAAAAGAGCCAAGAATGTTGGAGGTTTTCAGCCAGTGTGTGAGAGTGTGGTTTGTGTATGCGGGGGGGGGTTAGCTTCTCAGAAGCTCAGGGTCACCTCCACACCCTCTCACTTTGAAACGGACCCCTGGTGGCAGCTCCTGGGAGATCCCAGTGATGTCTCTATCAGCCTGTCAAAAGAGATAGCCCGGGGCTTCACTAGGTCCCTCTGAGCCAATCAAACCCCTCACAAAGCACAGATGGATGCTCTTTCACCAGCATGCTGCTCCTGAGGAGGGGTCACCCGGCCATGCTGCTCAGTCGCCCAATCAGAGCTCCCGTTGGAGGGGCCCATTCCTAAGCTCAACTTCAATTATGACAGAGTAAATTTTGAGTGCATTTGTTTTTCGCCAACTGTGCTGCAAGTAAACTTGGTTAAATAGGCTACAATCATTGAATGTGAAAACAATCAAACATTAGTCTAACTGTTCCCCCAAATATGGAAGTGTCATAATGTGTCTGAATATTTCAAATGTGTGCTAAATGAGCAAGTAAGTACTGACAGACTAACAGGCTGCATCCGTCACACACTGGAAAACCATTGCGGGAAAACTGATGGAAAAACCGAGCAAATCTGTGCGTGTGTAACCATTAGACCAAGCCAGGTGATTTTAGTGGAAATATAAAGCACTAAGTGCTGAGGATGGAGAGAGAGTACTCTGTGAGATGAGCTCTTTCTCTCTCATCTGGACCCTGTTATTGTGAGAAGGCAACAAAGCGATGCATTAGGAAGCACACTGGAGCCACACGGCTTTGATGTAAGCTCGGTAACCAAGGCACAGCGGTGGTCGGCGTGTGAGCTCAGTTTCAATGGATGTGTTGTGTAATCAGATGTGTTTACCGTGTATTCACGTAAAGAAGTGGAGTAATCCATCCTCGCTGGGATGGCGCTATGGGGAGGTAAAGAAAAAGAAAAACTCAATTTGATCAAGATTCTTTATTTAAACTCTCAATTTCAGTATGTATACATGATATTTTCAAATAAATTGAAAATAAAACAAAAGCTCAAGTGCAGGTAGGTAGAATTAATACGTTTAGAACATAAATACTTGGTTATTAATAAGATAAAGAAAAGCAGCAGCATTAAATATACACAGAAAACCATACCACTGATTGTATTTAAAATTCAGTATTCTTTATGGTAATAAAATGATTTCATGCGATCTTCTGAAACAGCATCTCACTACATTGAAGAATAAAAACATGAAGTTGTTCGTTATTGTCTTTACCTTAAGGCAAATTTCTTAGCTACACCAAATGAATAAGAAGAAAAATGTTCTTAGGTAGGATGTCTTGATGTCTTCAGTTCCTTTTCTAATTTTTTTTTTTTTTTTATATGAGGCTTAAGCCGTGCAGAGCTCCCTTTTTTTTTTTTTACCTCCCAGCTTGTGATTGACAGCAGCATGTGCTGCCCTCCTAGCTGCTGCAGTTCACAGCCCCTGTCAGGGGGGTGGCAAACACACAAGGCAGGGAGCGGCTGGCTGCCCCTCAGCAGCAGGAGGCAGAGTTGGGGTGGTGAGGCTGGGTATGTGAGGTCACAGGTTCAGTTGGTTCTGGAGCATTGTTGTCAGGTGGATTGCAACGTAATGCAAAAAAAAAAAAAAAAAAAAAAAAAAATGAAACCAAAAAGAAAAAATAAAAGAGGAGAACAGAGAAAGGAAGCCCAGCCTTTCATCCAGCATATTCGCTGTGCTTACTTCTTCTTTCTTGGCTGGTTCTGTCCAGTGGGTACTCTTAGCACACTGTACTGCACCTGTAAAAACAAACAGGAGTTTGGTCAGAAGCAGGTAATCGGAGCTCAGTGGAGCGCACAGTAATGGCTCCCCTGAGGAGAGCTGGTGCAGAGCAAAGCGAGGCGGTCTTGCCTGTAATGAATCATTTTTTAAACACAGGAGCAGAGGGGATTAATCACAAGGAGGAAGGATTTGAGAAGTCAAGGGTTCTCTGCAAGTGTACCCCTCCCTTCATTCTGCACCAGAATCAGAATATTAGAAACAGACATCAACTTTTGAGATGACCTGCCATGCCAGTAAGGGAAGGGTAAACTGTATAATCACTGTTTGTTGTTTCTGTGAAAGAAAACCTTTTTTTATGTTTGTTGTTTTTCCAGGTGAAAAGCTGCCTTAAGTACATGGTGCCACTACTGCACCATAGTTAAAACTATTGTGAACACAGTGGTGTGAACTACTTCCTAGTGCCAGCTACTGATCTGATTAGCGATAAGCCGGCACAAATAAGTGTCTCCACTGTGGAATAAGAAGCAGAGTACTAACCTGTGTTACCTTTGGAGATGCTGGTGACCAGCATGCCTAGGCTGGTCACTCACTGTATTACCTACTTCATCTGCTGTCTATTAGCACAGATAGGCTGGTGTTAGCATTGGATAGCGTGCCTTGGCTGGTCGTCCACTATAATAGACCTATGAAGCTGAAGTACAATTGTAGCTTTCTTTCTTATTCCAGACTAAAGGAGAAATAAACAAGAAAAAAGCAATAAAAAAAAGTTGGGGATTTTTAAAACCTTTACTTTATTCGTGAAAGTTTAAATAATGCCTAGATTTTTTTTTCTCTCACAATGCAGTTCAAAAAGAACGGCATCGTTAATAATGACCAGTTTTAATTGCTTTTAAATAGGCCCTATTTCCTTGTAGAGAACCCTAACCAACACAGATGTGCCTTCCATTTGGCCTATTTTGAGTTTTCTTAAGTCATAATCTTTAAGTGGCAATTGTGTAGAGTAACTTTACAACAATAATATCACTGTAGTTTTTGAGGTAGACCAGTTATGATGTGGTCCAAATAAAAAAAAAAGATTGGAATTATATTTTAATCAACTTTCAAAATTGAGATAAAGGTTTAAAATAATCTCAGCTATGTTTAACATAGAATAATATAATCCAGGTTTGAAGGGTTTAAGGGCTTTAGTTTTTAAACTAGGGTAGATTAAATGTCTAAGGGAGTTAGAAAAGGGGTAGAGTAGCCCTTTAAGCAATTCCCAAATCAAAGCTGCAATCATAAGTCAACTTCAGCTTTGTGCGTCTATTACAGTGGATGACCAGCCGAGGCAGCTGTCCAATGCTAACACCAACCTATCTCTGCTGATAGACAGCAGAACAAGGAAGGAATTCAGTAAGTGACTATGGTTAGGTACATGTGTATTACATAGGAGTAAATATTAGCCAAGGTTAAAAAAATGAACGTTTTTAAAGTTTTTTCTATACCACTTCAATTATAGTTATGGCAACAATTAATACTGTACAGTAATATGAAAAAATATTAGTTTCTCCTTACAGATTTCTTTTTTTTTTGTTTTACTTTTTTTGCCCCAATCAAACAAACCCATTTTGGCCACTAAAGATTTTAGATTAGATTTCAAAAATTTTAGTGACCATATTTATGGAAGGATGACAGGAATGGGCTAACTGCAAAAATAGAAGGAGGCAAAACATCTAGCAATGGTCTGATGAACCCCAGATGACCCCATCCTTTGACCAAGCTGTTCCAAAGCTTTATCTCGATTGTCATGTGTCATTCTGGGTTGGCGTGCTTTGAATTATTGTCCCTCTGCATAATCGTAGGTAAGCTTGAGCTTGATGTCATAAATTGATGATCAGACATTCTTCTTTCTGTTCAACAGCATAAATATTAGTTTCCTCAAAATGGGTCTAGAGAGCTGGTTGTACACCAGACGTGGCATGTACACCTTTAAGAGCAATAAACGTTTGTTTTCCTATCAAATAATAATTTTGCTAAAGATGTTTCATTGGAAATGTAAGCAGAGCTTTGTGTTCACTTTGGTCAGCAGAGGTTTTGACCTTTAAACTTTCCCATAGATATCAATCTAGCACGTGGTTGTAAAACTGTACTTTATATGGTAAAACAAAAAAAAAAAATTAGGAGTAGTTTTACTGAAGCATACTCGTTACTTTCACTGGAGACATATCTTAATTGTATATCCCTACTCTTGAGCAAGCATAATTCATTTCCTTGAGTAAAATATTTGGCTACTAAACTTCACAGAATAATGAACAAGCTTGTTTAAAAAGAAAAAACTGGCCTGGAAAAATACACACACTTATTGTTTATGTCTAAATGAGTGCCCTTTTTTCGTGCTTCAGTTTAACAAGACATTTGGAGGTCAAGCTAATACATACGGTAAGCAGTAAATATGGCCACTGAATGTCTTGGTTTAATAAATTTGATTTGAAAAAGAAATTTTTTTGTGAAAATGTTTTTCTTCTGCCTGGAATCATAACTTTTTAATTACCTTACTTGTTTGTTTTAATTATCTTATTGTACTATTAAATTCCAAAATATGCACATAACGTTACATTTTGGTCCATCTTTATTACAAAGTTATAAATATCAGATGTTACGATTAGGTAATTGCCTGGATGGTTACTTTTAATTCCAATTTGAGTAAAAACATTATTAACTAGGGTTACTCTTCCTGAGGATTTTGGGGTACTCCAACCTTCTCTGCCAAAATAAAAGCTTGTACTCTGTGATTACATTTATGTGAACTGGTTCGCAGGTACAAGCCTGAAGAAGCTTAGGATGAGGTATGAGGATAAACAAATAAGGGTACAAATTGTTAAAAGGCTGAATTGACCTTGGATTTTTTTTTTCTTTCTGCTACTTACATATGTGGAATTTCATTTAAAAGCAAATTTCATTCATTAGATCAGATACTCAAATACGTGTCAAACCTTCTTCTGTTTTGATACCAGAAAAAAATGAGACTTATTTTTCTTTTCCTAATTGCAGCCATAACCCAAAGAACACAAATCATAGGTTTAACAGGAAAAAGGGCAGTTATAATCTGAAAACCAGCTTTTGAAGTTCCCTTGCTGAGCTCAAACAATACAGTGAATCTGTTGAATGAAAAAAGGTAAGAGCTCTATGCTAATTAGCCGTTCTCCATTATTAGAACAGGAGTTAGAATGTGGGAACAAAGTGTCTACCTCCTGCATCAGCACATGAAACTCTCCTCAGAACTGACAGATGCTTCTTATTTCCAGACAGACACAGCGTTGTCAGAAGTCCCCGTTTGAGGCCCACTTTGTAGACGTGCAAAGGCACTAATTGCCAAGTCACATTTGCAAGAAAGACAGAAGTCAATTTTCCATCTTTTTGCTGTTTTGTGTCCACACCTATCGGAAGATTGAAGTTCTAAGTCAACAAAAACAAAACAAACAAAAAAAGTGCTGTATTGTTTGTATCTCCTGTGTATATGATGTTAAGATTTTTTTTTTTCACAGGACATAATAGAACACACGTATGATGAGTCTTAAGGGTGCTTTGTTTTGGTTTTTTGACTGGAGCCATTTTCAAGATGTAGTTCGTCTTTTAAACCATGCTAAAAAGTATTGTTTCCATGGGATTTGAAAGTGAGTCATTTTCAAAGCTCAAACACTGTATCCCGATGGGGTAGGAGGACATACAAAGGATTCTGAATCAAAATGCATTCGCCACCTTGTTTTGCCAACTCAGTCAGCCAAATCTCAAACAACACAGGCTCCCTCCAACATCACAGAGGAGTCAGCGCCGGCTTGCTGCAGGAGGACATCAAGGGTGCAGCTGAGAAACAGAGCGAGGTGAGAGTGTCTTGCCAGATTCAGACTGTCAGGATTTCTTGCTCCGGTGAGCTACCTGCGAGATGAAGGCATTGTGTTGGCACTTCATTTCCTGCCTGTGCAAAATCTTCAGTCAGTGGACAGCAAGCTGCCGACACTTATAACAAACCTGACAGCTCTTCTCGGATCTGAGATGTAAATGCAAATGACATATCAGCCGTGGCTAATATGTAATCACATATGGCACCTAGAAAGACGACCGGGGCTCACGAATAAATTAATTGACTCTACCACCCTGAAGTGACTGAGGCCACGTCAGAGTTTCTGGGCTGACATAACAGCCATAGTTGTCAGGAACACACTCTGCCTGCCTGGGCTCGGCCAATCACCAGCTCCTGTGTGGCTTCAATCAAACACACAAAATTGCTAATAACGGACGAAGCTGCAGCCAGATTGCCGAGGAGAGATCTGAGCACCTCCTCGTTCAGGCACGGCGGTGACTGAGGATGGGGAGTTGCACACTGAGGAATAATTGGGCCAGCGCTGCTTTAAAGGCGAGAGTCCATTAATAATCAAACAAAGCCAGAGGATATATTTCAGCAACACATGGGAATTGCAGTACAGCAAATAATGCAGACATCTTTAGGGAATTCCATCCCTATCTGTATGTAAAATTGAACCCTTACCTTCTGAACATCAGAAGGCACCCTCTGGAGGAAATCCAGTATTTCATTACTGTCAATACTATATGGGTTGCGCAGTTTCTTGGTAAATTTGTTAATGCCTGTGAAAATAAGCACAGATAAACACATTCATAAATAAAAGCTGTCATAGAAAGCAGTGTTTTTTTAACAGAATAATATTGCCTACTAGAGTTTTGATCATTGCACTGTAGGATACTCATCTTTTTTCCATCCATTAGATTTAATCCAAATAAAAAAATTTAAAAAACAAGCATTGAGTTTATAAGATTTGATTTGAACAAAACTCAAGAAACTTTTCTTACTTCTTCTGCTTAAATCTGTCAGTTTCTTGTATATCTATATCTTTTTTTACTGATGGCTGAAGAGAGGAGAATATCTCCAGGGCCTTATAATGGGACCATTATATTCATAGTTCAATTCAAGAAGCAGCATAGCATGTAGACAAAGAAACTACAGACTTAAATATGTGCAAGGAACTTAAAAGAATTGCCTTGCAACCACAGAGATGGGGGTTAACTGGAGAGGCAGATGAGTGTCTCAGATTGTGAGTTTTTGTGTTTGATAT
>JAUZNJ010000039.1:477087-499200 GCA_034780135.1 Jordanella pulchra
TTGATTGATTGATTGATTGATTGATTGATTGATTGATTGATTGATTGATTGATTGATTGATTGATTGATTGATTTAAACTATTGTCTTAAGTACGCTGGCAGCACTTGTGCAGTTTAGATATGAAAAAAAATACCACCCGTCTAAAATGCTACAATGCTAAATTTACATTTGTTCTCAATGTGTGTTTCATACAGGAAGATTACTGGTGGCGCATAACCTCCTACCACAGGGTGTGTTTGAATTTAAGGCCTGTGTCTTCTAAGGACCTGGTTGTACCTGGACCCGGTGCTGCGAGGACCATGAAAATAAGGAGGCAGGAAGAGTTTATCTGAAGATTCGAACAGGTCCAGCCTTCTCTGGCTTTCACCACTCCTCATTCAGAGTACGCTCAGTTGCATAGCAACCGGGACAGCTGATACACAAATTAGGCAAAGAATGAATGCCAAACTTCTTACTAATATTCTGTTGCTAATTTTATTGTTGATGAGTTTCAGCAGCAGAACCGTGGTCACAGATATCAGATCTGTAGTTCATTGCACAGATATTGGAATCTGTGCTTAAATGTCAGGTAAACCCTTTAACACAGTTACAGAATAAACCCTCTCAATAAACCAAACATTACCGCCACATATCTGACTCAATAAACTTTTAAAAACTATATTTTATTAATTTCAGACAGAACTATTCACATACTTTTATTATATTAAACTGCATTTACAATATTCACTGCTGTTCATCCTCATTTTCCCCTTTCCTCTGAGCACAAAGCAGCCGGCTTGCTGGAACTCACAGTGAATTGCGGGAAACCCAAGGCTACAGAGGATACACCGGATCTGTCCTTCAAAACGGACGAAAAGAAGGCTGCATTTATCGGCCGCGTACGAAGGAGTCTTCGAATCTGAACAGGCCGCGGCACCACCGTATGATGCAACCGGCCGACAAATCCAGCGCATGTGTGTAAAGTATCAGAAGCTTCCATTTGAAAGCAATACAAGCAATAAAAGTGTCACAGTTTTATGCAGGTTAACAAGACAGTTTCACAATTACCTATTATGATATTTTATGATCTGTTTTGTTTTAAACAGGAACAACTCTGCTTTGTTCTTGGCTTTACTTAAACTAGCTGTCAGCGTCATCTTCAAGGAATTATTAATCTGGAATGGTGCTAAATGAAGATACCAGAAGAGTTATCTATGGCTGGTAAAATATTGATTAACTTTTTAAGACTCAAATTCAAGTTCCTAATCAAGTTGTTGAACTCTACAATGTGTTTTTCTGCATAAAGCTGTTGTCTCAAAGCAGTATGATCTCACTACATACAAAAAAAATAAATAAATCCTGGCCCCACAGTCTTGACACAGAGCCATAAAATCTATAAAGAGGAAATAGTTGCCTGAGAGAAAAAGTTGTAAAAATTGACGGCCCATTTAACAGGAGAGGGGAAAAAAATGGGTGTGTAACCTAATATGCAATCTTCAAATTTACGTCACTAAACACATTTTCTATGAAGACAGTACATTAAAACACATTTAAAAGATCACATTGGGAAAAGTCATCATCATTAAAGCGCACCCAGGCTAAGTATCTCAGATGAATTATACTGCCTGTATCAAAAGACAGCAGGAATAACATTGAGACTGTGTCCTCGTCTCTTCAGTTCTCTGGCTGCACCCTGCTGGGAAACTTAAAATTACCCTCAGTCTGGCTATTCCCTAATAATAATGATACTTTTTTTCTCTGTCTCTCTCTCTCTCTCTCTAATTATGCAAAGAACTCAATTAGCATAACTCGTCCTCTGTGTCAGTGCAAACAGTAGAACACCCTCCGGGCCCATGGTGGTATCATTCTTTTTTTTTTATTATTTCTTTTTTTCTCTGACTTTCTCCATTGTGCTAATGAAGATGTATTCTGATAGTGATGACTGTGTGCAGGTGCAGTCTAGCTACTGCAGGAGGTGATGGTGTGCCTAGTGTGCTGCCCTCTGCAGCTCTCCCACAGAAACTGCAGCACTGCAACAACAAAAAAACAGGCCTCAAGCCTCAGCGGAAAGGCTCCGGTGACACACATACTCTCTCACACAGCCTGCAGCGTAGATTAAAGATGTATGTATTAAGGCGGATCAAATAGAATGTAGAATCCACAAGCCCACAGAGAGAAAACAACACATTGAAAAAGATTTTAAATAAACCTATACTAACGGTTTGCTCAAGGCTTTGTCTGGTGAGAGTACCTCATGAAATTCTTTAAAAGAAACGTAAAGAGCACATTTCATAATTTTTCACAACTTTTCCTTCTCATTTGTATTCAAACAACTAAGTTATGATCTTAATTACCATGTACAAATGAAAACACAATGGGAACAGATAAATACATACAAAATAAAAGGACCAGGCAGACATTACTGTAGCCAGATGATGAGAAAGGAGTAGAATAGCATAATGTTCAACTAAGAAAAAAGTGGAGATCATAGAGTCTGAAAAACACATTAGTGAAAATAAGAAGTTCAGGAAAATGTTGAATTAAAGCAAAAGAGTTGGAGATAGGAGGGATAAAAGGAGGTAGAGAGAGTTAAACATCTTGTTTGATCTGCCATTTTTAAGTTAAGAATAACTTAAAAATGTGAATAGACCTTGAAACATAGTGAACAAGTAAATCTAAAGTTTAAGGAAAGGAAAATGTATTGCATCTAAGCATGTAATCCATCTTTTACAATGTTTCTATTCCGTTGTCTTCATCCATGTAGCTTTAAGTGTGTTTCTATAAACAGACTGAGCTCCAGCTCCTTCTGGGGTGATGTGGTCTATTCTCTTAGCTTTCGTGAGGACTTGGGCAGCAGCATTCTGGGTCAACTGCAGCTGCATGACTGACCTTTTTTGGCAGACCCATGAAGACAACATTGCAGTTATTGATTCTATCAAAGATGAATGCATGAGTTAAAGTTTCAAGGTCCTGCTGTGAATTTTATTAGTTCCTCAATCCTGGAGACGTTCTTCAGGTCATAAAAGGCTGACCTTGTTACTATCTTTATAAGCCGCCGAGGATTCAGGTTCATCAGTCCATCACTACACCCAGTTTTGAGCCAGACTGGTGGTTTCTAGCTTTATTAGCTGACGGTGTGTGCTAACTTTTGAATGCTGTTTTATTGGTCAAAAATTTTGGCACATGATGTGTTTTATGCATTTGTGAAGTTTTTTTTTTGTTTTCCTCCTCCTCAGAACCTGGTTGTTCCGGTGTTCCTCCCATCCTTTGTTCAGCACATCTGCTGTCCCTTATATCTAATAAATAAAGATATCAAACTCCAAACTAAGTACTTGATTTTTTGTTTTCAGATTCAACTAACTGTATTACACTCACAAGTAAAGGATAAAACTGATATTATTTACACTTGTTGTTACGATTTGGCAGGTTTTTATTCTCTCGGCATAAACCAGATACTGTCCACCAATTGACCCTTACATACAGTAAATAAATGTGTGGTCTAAAAAGAAAATGCAGCTCCAACTTAAATGAATTGCTTCAATTGGCAACATGTAATTGGATCATGTTTGCCCAACTTAATTTATTTATGTTTTGAACTTATAAACTTAATACATTTATTTGGATTAACTTGTTACCAATTGAAGCAATTCATTTAAGTTGGAGCAGCCTTTTCTTTGTAGAGGGCACATCTCGTAAACATCTATTGCTATTTTCAGCTTTAGATTATGTCCAATTAAGTTGTTAAGAAATAAAAACATAAGCTGGTTACCGGCCAGTATTAAAAATGATGAGAGTTTCTTTTACTTACCTCTACCTGCTTACATAGGTTTAATGCTTAGTTTTTAATTGCTGAAAGTTTAATCTCTGTATGCAAACTGGGTTTACACTGTAAAAAAACCAGTTTAAGTACAAGAAAGGTGTTTGTTAGCGCCCACTGAAGGACCAATTGGTGTGCCTCAGTGATGGGGTAAGATTACAATCCTAGAAGATAGATCACCGCCACTGCTTCTGGTTTTTGTTTTTCATTCATTTAGTTATTGTTTTTACTCACTATCTGTGTCAGTATCTACTCCTATCTGTAATACATCACAGTAGATAGTTGCCACTTCAGACAAAAATCTATAATATAAAAAAAAAAGTACACAATACTCTATAGTAATGCAGTCTAAATGTTATACTAACTATAATTTTACATTACTCAAATGCTATAAGTCTGCCCATGCTTGTTTTGGGGTTTTTTTTTTACATGTGGGTTTTTTGTGATCACTCTAAGCTAATTTTGAACATACTTTGCTTGAAAGTAAAGTACAATATATGCAACCACCACAACAGCAGTAAATTCTCACACATTTAGCTCAGACAACAAAAGAAAAAAGCTGCAGTTATTGCGACAGCTTTACATGAAGGATAACCGTGTGGATCATTGATTTGATGGGACCTTTGATCTTCAGCAGATGTTTTCTGTCAAGAAAGAAAATGGTGCAGAAAAAAGCAGGTTGTTGCTTAATAATCTTAATAGTCATAGTAACCAATACCTGCTTCTGGGCTGTGGCTTCTATCTCCCTGACGGACATATCAGTCTTAGCCTTTGCATAAACTATATTGTGTTGTGTTTTCCCAGCTTTGGTTTATTCCTATCCTCAAATTCAAAACTCAGATCATGGTCTTTATTTTATAATCTTTCTTGGTTTGGAGAAATCCTTCTTCTTTAGCAGTTTATATGTACAGTTAACAAAAACTTTTTTGTGTTCATCATTTTGTTTTTTGTTATCATTAAGTGAGAGCACATCTATTTGACATATTACTATTTTTTATTTTCTTATTTTTGGTTCAAGAATACAGCATAACAAAGCTGGGTTTCCAGACATGTATGGAGGTGGCTATCCAATTTTAAGTACAAACTTGTGCCAGAAAACTGTGTTTGAAAATTGTTTGTTTAAGATAAAAAATAATAATATTGGTGATTTGTTTATTTTTTATACTTTCTTGGCTCTCAGATTCGAGTAAACTTGTTTTTAGAAAAGACTACCAGTTATGCATCTGCGTTTGTTAAGGACAGTGCTCTCCTAAGGGAAAAAAGTGGTAGGAGCTGTAAACAAATGACAGCTGGTGTAGGATCCTAGTCATGTAAATGAGTAATGGGAGTGTGCAACAACTTGGAAATCGTAGTCAGGCCAGACTGAGACCCACAAATGACCCATGGGACTGAAAGGTGTCGTGTACAGTTTTGTTGTTTTGTTTTTTTTCCATGCACATGAGAGTGACAGTAATATAAGACATTAAAAGCTGCCTGAACACAGGCAGGGGGGAGTGTATTATGTACCACTGAGTGCTGATGAAAGTGCCTGTAAGTCCTTGAGGGTTTAGCAGTAAACACTACAAACAGAAAATCCCCAGAGAGAACCATCACTTCCCTCCCCTCCCCTTCCTTCTTTTCTTTCTGACAAAGTGGAGCTCCATTAAGACCACACTGGGAGTGAAGATACATTTCCTTAAAAACACTGCCAAACCAGATGCCAGCAACTCCAGAATCATTTTATTGATTTAGCTGACCATTATGGCAAGCGGTTTGTGTAAAGTTTTGATATTTGATAATAGCCATATTTTACCCCCACTAGTTTATATAGAATAGAATAGTTGGAGATTTGCCTACACCAGAACAACATTTTATTGTGCCAATTAAAAAAAGGCACTCTTACTTGTTGGAGAGAAAAGTTCTACAGGTCAACCAAATGGCTATACTAAGGATCTGGTCTTCAGAAGGTCTGTGTTTCTTAAAAGATGTGCAAGCATATTTGTACACACAGAACAGATCTTACACGTTACAATGCTTTTGTGCATGAGTTCTTAGAACACTGAACAGAAAAATTCCACATACACGAAGAATAACGGCTCCTTGGGCTCCCACACACGCTTGCGACGCTGTTCTACACGTGTACGGGTTTCTGTCTGGTGCTCTCGCTTGCGTACTGCTGCACTCTTGAAAGTACCTTTGCACTCAGGCTAATTTTCTCCTCACACGACTTTCTCCTCGAAGACTCCTTCTTATGTGGCCATCGAATGCAGCCTTCTTTTCACCCATTTTGAAGGACGGCTCAGTTATATCCTCTCTAGCCTTGAATATCCAATGAATCATTGCGAGTTCAAGCAAGCCGGCTGCTTCTTGCTCAGCGGAAATAGGAAGTGGCGACGAACATATCAAGGAGTTTTTGAATCCGAACAGGCCATGGCGCAGTGCTATGACGTAATCAGCTGACAAGAACCGGGTTACACAGGACCCAACCACTGAATCTGAAAACAGTGAACAACTAGAGGTGGGACAGTGGCTGATGTCTTTGCAACATTTGCGGTACTGGGTTTTAGTAGTGGTATACTTCCTGTGTGATCACGTCTACACGGGCCATTCAGGATGAGGCTCACAGAAGAGGGTTTTTCTCCGCCCAACAGCCAAAACACATTTTGATGCGAGCAATGAAAGAATCAGCCCAAGGGAAGGGACACCTTCAAGAAAGCAACCGTCCTGTGATGGCGGCAGACAGAAACCCGTGTAGACGTGGAATAGCCAAAATTAGAATAACTGACTGAACTAAATATCATGGTATGTTTGAGATAGGGTATGGAGTGCATCATAAATATCATTTAGTAGTATCATTATTTTTTATTCTAAATATCATCATCTGCATCTTTATGACTTTGGATCTCATCTTTCTTTAATGGCTCCTCTCAAACTGCCAGAAGAGCATGTAGCCAAACCAGTTTGCACAACAATCTTTGTAGATCACCTGCAACACGCCCACTTATTGTATGTACTAAAAAATGTTTATGCAGTTTAGTCCCTCTTATTTTGAATTTTTGAAAATAAGGCTCCAAGTGCTTAATCATAAATGGTAGACTTTTTGATTCATTAGCTGACAGTTATACTCAGATAAGCTAGCTACTTCCCATCAAAAGAGCCGACAACAACATGTTGACTAGATTACACACATTGTATCAGGTTTGAATGTGTAAAATACCTAGCAATTCTAGCCTGGAAAGTTGACCAGTTGGAACTTATTAACTTTTTTTTAATCACTGAAATAAAAGCTGCTCTTTGGTTAATGAGTAATACCATGATGGCTTCTGTTAGTTAAGTGGGCTTTTGTAGGCTTTCAATATGCAGAACCAGAAAGGAGTGCTTGTAAACTATGACATTTTTCAAGAGCATTTTTGATGCACATTTTGCATTTGACACATTTTCGAAGTGGTGAACTACTACTTTCACAACTGCTTAACATAATACATAAAAAAAATTTGTATACCCTACAAGTCAACGAATCAAACCTAAACTAAAACTAGTGGACTAGTAAAGTGTAAACAGTGAAAAGGTTTAAGCTTTTTAAGGCAACACACACATGTTGCACAACACACACATCACACTTATGTAGGTTAACACGTGCACTAGTTATTTAATAAACTTTAAGTACTTAAATAGGTATGTTTTATACTACGCATTTAAGCTAAAATGGATCTTACCAGTAACAATACGGCACTACTAGCTAGGGATTTACTATTGCTGGAAAAGCTTCAACATTGTGCCTTTTATGCTTTACTTGTTTGTCATTGCCACCTTAACTACAGTATGAACTTGTAGAGCCCAAAAGGTCGTACTAGATCACTAATGCAGAAAAAACAAAGTAAACAGAAAAATAAAAAAGATGTATTACTTAAATAAATAGGTCAAAATGGCTTAAAAACGTTCCCTAGAATACATTTTAGCTATATAAAGTCACATGCAGATAAAAAAGTAGGCTTACTGACAGAATAATGTACTTTAGCACACTAGCTTGATTTGTTAGCACTTTATGTTTTTGATGCCACTAAAAAACAAGTATGACATGATTTCTGAATAGTGTGGTCTGCAGGACAAAAGTGCCACAAATTGGCAGAGAAAAAACATTAGAAGCAAAGTTAATAGCAAGATATTAAAAAGTGCAATGAAAAATTAAACTGGTAAAAAGCAGCAACAAACCAGTCAGAGGAAACATGTGACACACTATTATCCAATCAGTGAAGACCATTTTGATACATCACCAGCTCTTCCGGGGGTGTAGTGTACTCAAGTGTCCACATTTTTGCAAAGAGAAGAAGAAGTGTATACAAATACACAGACGAACATGCTGGATGCCCATCGTGGAGCATTGCCTTTTGTCAAACGTGGAAATGAAAGGTCACATAATGGTGCGAGATTAGAACGTGGATTTGGGTTTTGGCCTTCTCTCTGAAATCGGTCAGACACATTAGAGGGACATGTTTTCCTGTCGCCTCATTTGAGGTGTGCTTGTGAGCCTTGTCAAATCCTCTCCTGTCCTTACACTTCCACCGCCTCAGGCATTTAGAGCGAGAGAGAGGCGAGAGTGAGAAGAAGAAAGAGTGTGTTTGTGTGTGCGGTGTGGGTGTGCGTGTGTGGGTGTGTGTGTGTGTGTGTGTGTGTGTGTGTGAAAGAGAGGATTTCACAAATGCCTTCATCATTTAAACGGTTGGTGCTGTCGCTGGAGCGCGGCATGAATAATTCAGCAAGACTGTTCCTTCTTCAAACAGACAAATAGAACAGGATTACGCCCCTGCAAAACAAACGGTAAACACCACAATCAAAACAACAGAATTAATTAGGTAATTAGGGAGACAAAATAAATGTGAAATAATGATAAACTCTTCAGAGACCACAGCTGCAGCTCCTGTTACAATATGCAAATATGCAGATTCAAGAGTTCAGAATACATTTACAGACTCAGAGGATTGTTTGGGAATGAATGGCACCCGCAACCATTTTTATAATGATGAGATACGCTCGCATAATCCGTATCCAAGCACACTGCAGAGGAGGAATCTCAGAAGTGTATTTGCAAGACTTGCACAAATCTTTGTGAGGCCAGTCAATCAGCAGTGATGAATATTCAAAGCGGTTCTCAGAAGATCATCAGCAAAGAGGACGCTGCTCACTCAAAGTTTCAGGCTTTTTTTAATGTATTTCTATAGACACATCACCCTAAGTTGGCTGGGTAGAAAAGATACAGATGTGGTTACATAATTAAAGAATGAACAGCAAAAAGCTCAGGATTTGTAGTTCATTTACAGTTAAGAGTTAAGAACGTTTTTATCTGCTCTTCCTTCCAGCTGGAGGAGTATTTCAGTGCTCTTTAGCCGATTAAAAGTGTAAGCAAAGAGAATCCTACTCATCTCTGAGAAATCCACCCAGAAAAAAGAAGCGACAAAGGCAGGCAGAGAAGCAGCCCCCCGCAGATGATTTTTGCATGCCTTTTGATTTATAAAGGTCAAGGCCAAATTTTCTGCCTTAAGCAATTAATGTAATTGTCTGTAGCACAGGAAGTGCATTTTGTCACCTTCACTTCTGTCAGACAACAGAAAGTAGCGCTGGTGTGTGTGTGTGCTGGAATAGTGGGATCTTAGGTAAATAGGAGCTGTTGGTTTCGAGCCATATTTAAATCAGATTTCCATATTGCAGCCCTTGAATGACGGTTTAGAGAGAGGGACAAGAGGGTTGAAGCGTAATGACAGCTTCTCCAGGGTTTATTGAAAGTGATGAAAGCTCAGAAGAGGGGATTGCTCACTGTGAATTCATGAATTTGAAAGAGATTATTTAAGTACAGATCAATTTGAAAGTCCTAACACTCAGCTCTGATGCAAAAGCGTCAAGGGCAGAAAATAATATGAGTATGAACAGGAAAAAAAGGACTCCTGACAGCATCCTGAAAAGCTATTTTACTGCTGGAACAAGCTCTTTATGTCTGATAAAACTTCTGATCAATCAAGACAAGATATACAACACATGTAAATCAGATTGCAGACATAATGCGCTTCTTTATATGACATTATATAGTGCCTTGTCAAAGTATTCATACTCCTTGAACCTGTTTTAGATTTTACATGACCCAACATTGTGAAGTATGACTTGGCTTTTCTTGTTTCATTTTCTTTTGTTGTTCTTTTAAAGTATACACGTGGTATTCACTTGCATTCAGCCCTTCTGAACCAATGCTTTATAAAACAACTGGCTGCGAGTCTTTTGAGATATGTCTCTACCAACTTTAGACATCTTCACATAGAACATTTGTGCTTGTTCTTATGTCTAAAACAGCAAACACTCAGTCAAACTGGATGGAAAAAGTCCTCTAACATCAGATAATAGATTGTGTCACTGATTATTTAGTAGATTTCTGATCTAGTTTTTGAGCTTTGTCGTTGTCACAAATTAATATGCTTTGATCAAGACCAGAGGTCTGTAACCTGCAGCTCCAGAGCTGCAAGTGGCTCTTTGGAACCTCTACAATGGCTCTTAATAGTGGTTGAAAATGATATAATGAACTAAATAATGTACTACAATAACAAATATCCGTCTTAGAAGTTTAGTATATTTTAAAAAGAACACTTTAATTTAATTTCCACAATAGAATGACATTAAAAGCATCGTAAATATGTCTTTTAATCTATTTTATGTAGCTTGTAAATGATGTGTTTAAAAAAAAAAAAAATTCTACATCACGTAATATCCTCCATCATTATGAATTGTTCCATGTTTTCCCTTATTTTAACAGCTAAAAATAAAAGTAAACTGTTGGTTGTGTAATATGTCAACAGATTTCCTGCAGCAGATAGTTCACAAAAAATAATAGGTTGTCTATGATTAAAAAATTCATGGAATATTTTTTCACTCTAAGCGACTTTTGCTTCTCGACATTGTTTTCCCTTTACAAGAAAAACTTGAAGAGTTAAAACCAACAAGAGTTTTTAATTTGGGGCTGCACAGTAAAGCCGTGGTTAGCACTGTTGCCTTGCAGCAAGAAGTTTCCGGGTTTGTTTCCCAGCCTGAGGTCTTTTTGCATGAAGTTTGCATGTTCTCCCCCGCATGCATGGATTTTCCTCGGGTACTCTGGCTTACTCCCACAGTCCAAAAACCTGACTGTTAGGTTCATTGGCATCTCTAAATTGGTGTGTGTGTGTGCATGGTTGTACGTCTTTGTGTGTCTCTATGTTGCCCTACAACAGACTGGCATCCTGTCCTGGGTGTACCCGGTTTTTCGCCCTTAGACTGCCAGAAATAGGCACCGGCCAACCTCGACCCTGACGGAGTAAGTTGATGAAGATTAATGGTTGGTTTTCAATTTGGTGCTCTAACACAAAGTCCAGGTAATGCATTAATTCACCTGAGAATCTCTGTAGCTAATCCAGAACCACCATGAACCTCTGCTGCTAATCTTAGTAACACAATCCTGTCAGCCCAGTCTGAAATGATGGTCATGTTTTATGGGTTAGCAGATACTATAGTCTTTCTTTTCTTTTTTAATGCTTCAAACCTCTGCATAGCTTTCTCTCTGGCCCCTTTGTTGAAGTCATTGGTCTTCATGATGCTAGTTGTTCACTAATATGCTAACAAGCCTCTAGGGTCTTTACAGGACAGTTTCATTCAGTTTAAGATGAAACTGGACACTGGTGGCCTCTAATTACAAATTATGTGAAACCTCAGAGGTCCTGGATTTTGTAATGTGCATTAGTGAAAAGGAGACCCATTTATTCAGACTATTATCTGCACATGCTCAACTCTAAAAAGCATATGGAAACCAACATTTTTCTCACACTTTTTTTAATATAGCTAGGATTTTTAACAAAATGTGAAAAATGTTAAGATGTATAAATCCTTTTGGAAAGCTCTATACAAACCTGTAAATATGTCAGGCACTTGTGAGAGTAGATCAATCAGAGGATGAAATGACAGTACGCATTTGGACAAAAGCAGCATGGATCAGAAAATCAGGGAATCCGCTGCTGTGTGCCTCTTTGAGTGAGTACAGACTTACTGGTGAACTGTTTCTAAACGGCTGGGACTAACTGCATTAACCACGGCTGAATATAACCCCTGAAGACAAGCATAAAAGAAGTTACAAGACCGACTTAGATTCTGTGGTGCCATCAAAGCACGGCAGCTCTACAGATCCCCTGTGTCAAAGGAGAGAAAAGAAAATATATCACTAATAAATGAACATGAGATACGGAGAAAGGGGAAAATCTGGGACAAAAAGAACGTGGCAAACATCTTCGTTATGAGTCAAATAGAATAGAGAATTAGGAGCTGCTACTGTCCTGCAGGGCCAGGACGGCTGCTTTTCTGCGCCGACACATCCTCGTCTTTGCCAGCACTCATTTACTGATCTCATTAATATCCCCACTCTGAGGAGGAGAGAGACGGCAGCCGTGAAACAGCCTCCACCATCTCCTCCTCCTCCCTCCACCCTCTCCGAGCCTGTTCCACTGGGCCCTCCCTCCCTCGCCTCTCATCTCCACCTCTCTGTAGTTCAGTAATTGGGCTCAGCTCATTGTTATTCAAAACCCTGTAGAACCAATTAGCTGTGGACCTTCTGACCCTGGCTTGCTATGTAATGGTGCAAGCTAAAGACTCTAAGTGAGGAAGCCAAGAGCAAAGGTTTTAAATTCCTTTAGTTCCTGATTAATAATCCTGTCAGGGCGATCAGAGACATTAAAGAGAAACTCTGGTTCAGCTCCTGCTTTTATGGCGTCTCCCTCATTTCTAGGCTGTCCATTAAAGCTTAATGATGCCGGGGGTCGCTCTTGCTCTCCCTGTCTTGTCAGATAAATGCACAGTTAACAGGATAATGAGGAATCCTGATCCTTCGGCAATCTGGGACAGGGCGGCCGTGTGACCCTGCAGGGAGGAAACAGAGCAGCAGGGGGAGGATGAAGAGGGAGCTGAAGCTAGTGGCACGGCGTGGATGGTGGACGAGATGTCCGGCAGCCCTGCAGGGTAGAGATGAAAGAGCCAGGGCAGACAGGACCTGAGGTAGAAGGCAGAGATGAGAAGGATGCAGATAACGCCCTCATGAAACATTGATGAGAAGAGTATAGGTAAGGAAGAGTAGTGGTGGAGACTGCCAGAGCGGTCTGCAGCTTCTAGTGATTTGTTTAGCAGGTATAAGAGGTCATCCTGGTATAATACATGTAATTAAATAATAAAATTGGCATGAAAATAATCTAATATACAGTTCTGAGGTTAAAAGTCTTCTAAACATTGGAACCACCAAATATTTTATTGAGCTTCTTTGGGATTTACCAACATAACATCCTTCTTAAATGTTCACCTGTGTTTGGTCATAGTTCTAGTTATCTTAATTTTATTGGTTGTTCCCATATGTATGCTTGTAATGTTTTTCATTGTTTTGTTTTCTTTAGTCTCACTTACCTCTACCTCATAGCCTTCCTTCCCTCACAGCTGCTATTTATTTTGCTGATTAGACATGTCAGGTTCTGGTTTCACTAATCAGCCTCCCAGTATTTATAAGCCTCTCAGTTTCTATCAGACCTCATCAGATTCTTCTGTATTCTAGCTTCATCTGCCAAGCAATGAATTCAACCATGCTGTTGTTTTGGTTGTTTTCTCCCAATTTCCTCTCTGTTGCTGTTAAGTTTCTGGATTTTTTAGAGAAAAATTCTTAATCACCACCCCCTCCCATTGTTCTGTCTGAATTTAGGTCCAATTACTATTCCAACAAATATGACACTGTGGGTATTAATTGTTCCCAGTGAGTTAAAGACTTAATTGTCCAGCATATACAGACAAAAAGGTCCACTGCTTTAATTTGTCAATAGCATTCTCTATTCCTTTTCTGTCTTACCTTTATAATTTGTTGCAAATTTGACAAAACTTCACTCAATCCATTTTTGCCAAAGCACAAACACATCTTTTTTTTAATTATTTCAATGTATTACTGAATTAATTGTCTTCGGTACTCCTTATGAAATTCCAATAAGTGCAGAAATTGAACTCTGAAATCAAAGAATCACCAGAAATAGAATCCAGGAGATCAAAACAAAATCTTTACATAGAGAAGTAAATGTCTATAATTAATTATGGAGAGGTAGCAGTACTGTTGGTTGGAGATGATAAGTCTAAAAGAATATATCCCGAGAACAAGCTCAAAGATTGGATGGTTCTGAATAAAGACACACAACCTAAATCTGGCTGTATCTACCAATGGAGGATTGCTAAATAGAAAACTTTATAGAACCGTTTCAATCAATCAATCAATCAATTTAATTTAACTGTAACAACATAGATCAAAATTCTGCATGCTGTAATTATTTTATGTTCAGGTGGGTTTTCTTCATTATAAGTAGATTCCAGGTAAACCTGAACCTCCACAGAGCACTAAGTCTTACAGCCAAGTGGTTAAAAAAGACATAAAAGTATAAGAAAAAAAGGGCCACTAAGAAATATATGTATAAAAAACTAAAGATAGAGTGACTGGCAATCATAATTAGTAAAAAGTAAAATCTAAGACGATTAAGATAACCAAAAACATGAGATTAACTGCTAAGATTATTAATATCTAGCAATCAAATAAGAAAACATAAATGAACTCGGTAACAAAGAAAAAGAAAACAAGTCTAGAAAAATATCAGACATAAGATTAGTCAATTTCATGACAAGAAATAAAATCTGTTTATATCAAACTGTAAATAAATTAAACTCCTTTAACTATTTCATCTGTTTTTAAAAGTGAATTAGATCCAGATGACCAGATTACTGAATCCCATCAGAAACAAGTTTGGAGACATTCTAGCTGTTATTCTGTGTTTTAAAATGTGTGCATAATAGTTCCTCACAACCGCTACCTTCAGTCCATATAAGGCCTTGACTCAACATGTTTATGAATCGTCTCTGCTGGTCATTATGATTTTTGAACCAAGATTTGCTCGCACCTGTTTTCTGGAACCTGTTTAGAGAGGCTGAGGTATTTGCATTCCTTATTCTGAAGTGCTTATTTGGTTCAGTTCACATGCAATGCTGTAAACACAAGCTGCTTCAGGTCCTGGGACACTGATACATCGCCTCTGAGGCTGCTATAAATCCTTTTACAACAAACTCCATAAAGCACTCTGGTGCCTAAATATTTATGGTAGCCTAAGTTTCCCTCGAGGGTTGTTTTCTGTCAAAGTACCAACAGCAGTAAGTCATGTGGAGCGGCTCCAGAAATCTTATCAGGGAGTCATGTTCTGGCCATCTCCAGCGGAGGAGGAACACATGGGGAGGAGAGAAGGCCTGAGTGATTCTCCTTCCATCACTTCTCCCCCCAGGTCTCCTCTATTAGTGGACTCAATTGACCCGCCAAACAAACATATCGCTGCGTGACCTCTGCAGAGCAGACAGACAAACAAACAAACTTTACCATGTCAAAAACCACCAGGTCCACCTCTGCGAGGGACCACAAAACAGTCAATCCAAGATAAACATGCTGGAAATATCAATGGACAGAAGACAGCAGCCAATATGTCAGTGCGCGAGCTGACCAGGCTTGTGGATCCGAGGGATCGGGAGACATTTCTGCAGTACGTTCTGTCAGTGTGTAGGTGGGAGACAGCTGGGGAGTAAACAGAGGTGTGCTGATAGGGTTTCTCATAAGTTGAACTGTGTAATCCTGGCATTGCCGTTGGCTTCTGAAAGCCGTGGCTCCTTGAAACAAGTGTCTCTAAAAAAGGCAGGCCTGATGAGTCCTCAAGCACCCTCCCGATGCTGTGATTACTGACGTTTACCCTCTTTAATATGTGTAATTCCCATTTTCTCTGATTCACGAGTAAGGGCCCTCAGGGGGACCTCGCTAAGTGGCAGTCTGCCAAAGCTCTCTGGCTGAAAAGGCTCTAAGTCATTTTTCCCTCAGCAGTTAGAAACAACGTGACAGTTTCAGGTTGTCTCATCTGCCGTTATTGCTGTTATCTGCATCTCCAAGCACTGATGATAGCTTTACTATGTTATGTTTTTTGTTATGTTTTTCTCATGCAGGTGTGATGCATATTTGGTTCATGACTCAGTTCCTATAAAAAAGGTTTGAATTGCCGGCAACATGATACTTTGCCTCAACAGTCTGCACATATGTCACAAATTGCTCCTTTCTCTTAACGCTCAGTAGAGCCCGTATAATGATTGTGGGTTACTACAGCAAGAATAACCAACCACAAAACTCACTGCAGCATGTATTTTTTTAAATCCATTTTCCAATACTGACATTTTAAAAGACTTTAGGTCATAAATGTAATAACAGTCCGATGCAGTTGCACCAGCTTTAATATAAAAGCCTCTTAAAGAAATTACAGCTTTTGAAAATTATACCCTCTGACATTTGTTATACACCTTGAAATATTAGAAATCTCTGAGCCTGGCGTGAATATTTAAGTTAGAAAACTAAAGATTTGAAATGGGCTTTGTTTATACAGTAAGTATAGATACAGCGTTTAATTTATTGTTGGACTAATTTCTTTTGTTGTTGAATTGAGAGATATGCAACTGGAAAAGCATCATCTGACCCTTGGGTCAAATGCTTGGTCTCTAAGCTGCTGCACTCAGTCAATATTTATTCTAAACTTCTCCCTCCAGCTTGACAAATTGTTCTTTGAAATAGCTATATGAGCTCATATTTAATGACATTAGTTTCATATATCATATAAGATGGCGTTTGGTTTGTTTTTAGTTGTGAGGAGCTTCTTAGTTATAATAGAAAAATCCTTTCCTATTTCATTACACAGTTGTGGTCAGTTAAAAACCTCTCTTCTTTTTTTAAATCTAGTTTCCTACACATATCTTTCCGTAAATATCAGGTTTTCAATATATTGTCGGATTCAGTTAGACAATTTACACTGATCAGTCAACACATTTTTGAGTTTCTCCTTCCTCCTGGCAGGAGGCACTCCACATCACTATCAAAAGTGAGAATTTGAGAGGCTGTGGTTCCATTTAATGTCTAGTTAGAGTATTCTTTTCATCTCTTGGTTACAGAATGTGCTATGGGGCCAAACACAGAAGCCTCACTGTTGGAGAACAGCTACATGATGACAGACCCACCAAGAATGTTTGCCTGACCGCCATATGTAATATAGCACCAGAGTTCCCTTATTAAGGACTGAAATAATTTCCACGAAAGTGGTTGGTGGTGCTGACAGCTCAGATTAATGCTCTCTGTAAAACAGCCAGAATAACAACTGCTTCTGCACGCATCGTGAAAACCAGTAAGTTTGGCTGAGGGAAGCCTGCCAGCTCTACAAATTCATGCATATTTGGGTCTGTGAACATCTGCCAGCACAAATAATTTATGCTGTTCTCTCTGCTAAGGGGCAATGAATCCCTTCTGAAAAGTTTTCCCCAACTTCTACAGTAAGTCTCACTCCTCCTCCTGCTCCTCCTCCTCCTCCTCCTCCTTGGTGTGAAGTGGTGCAGACACATGCTCCAACCACAGACTAGGCTGAAACAAGAGCGTCCCGAGGCGTGTGGGAAAGTACCACGCACCGCTTCAGTTGAACGAGGGCCAACTGTTTCCTGTCTCTTTTTTTGGCCCTTGGGGTCAAAGTGCAACGTCAAGTCCGTATCTACCACAACCTCAGTGCTGAAGTGTGAACAGAGTGCTGCTTTGGGTCCAGGCATCGTTGCAGGGAGGGCTCCGCTCCGTAGACCCGTTCCACAGGAACGATAAATATCTCATGATACTACCGAGGTGGTTCAAAACATTTGAGCTCACTCATTCTACGGCTCTTCCAACAGCTTTGTTGTTGTGTTCCAACACAACTGTATCAGGTGATCAAACATCCAGTGGGAGATCTTTTAATATTCAGAATGCCACCACCACCAACAGATGGCGTATTAATCATTAATCAAGTCGCTGCCAGTTGTGTTTGATGTGCAGCATAAAGATTCAGGGCTAAATTTTTTTTTTTTTTTGCTCTGCCGTGTGCCGCACGATGATAATAGACTATTTATGAGCTGTGAGGAAACCTAACATTTTCCTCTAAAATCATAATCATACACCACTCTATGTTCCCACAGTCAGCTCAACATGAGGCCAGCTCATACTGCATTATATCAGGTTGCAAATTAGACACCAACTGCTTAAACCATTGTGTCATTCTACCTCCTAACAACTATTTATAAGTTAGAAAAAATACCTGAAGGCAAAGAGAAAGCTGTAATTTGTGAAATTATCAGTTTGCAGTTTGATTTGTACAGTAAAAGTGTGTTGTGAGGACGCTCTTAACAAACTCATGTGTCTGTGTGTGTGTCAAAGCCTTGCCTGACCTTTCTTGTTACTCCTCTTGTCTTCACCCTCTCCTCCTGGTCCAAGCCTTCCTCGGCCTCGCCTTCAGCCGACTGGCAGGAGGTCAGCATCAGCCCAGTCCAAAGTAGCTCCTGAAGGGAGCAGCTGTCAACGAGCAGCATGGATAGTTGGAGCACTGAGAGCAACGCTGTGGCAGGTCGAGGTCAGAGGGAATCAGTCAACCCGGAACTGACCGATGGCGCAGCTGGAGGAGAAACTGTCAAGGTTCAGGCACCCTAATGAGATATCAGCATTACATGCGTGGAAATCTGAACTATATGCTCCAGTTGGGCTGTTTCAGGAGAAGAATTTTCTCATAAATACAAATTCTCACAATTAAATGAAGTAAAACTGCTTATGTAAAGAAAGTTTTTTGTTACCTTCTTCAGAATTATTAGTTTAATTAATAAAACCATGATTTAAAAAGACAGAAATAGACCGAAATCAAATAGCAATGTCAAACAAAGGCAATAAATAACCCTCTTTATAATGTTGTCAACTAAATGATCATTAGATTTTAAAATGAACATTTCTGAGGGTTTTGTTGTAAAAACATAAATGTAACTTTCCAAAGTGTGATCAAGCACAACGCTGTTTGAAGTATGACAAGGAGGTCATAGTTTACATAGTAATAAGACAGCAAAGTCAGATCAGATGAACAATTTCCACCAATGTGCTTCACATGTAATCCATTGAAACTGAGCAGATTCTTTAAAGCACAGCTTGAGATGAAAAAATCCCAAACAAAATCAAAACAAGTCATTTTACTTGTGGGGAGCTTAAAAAAGGTGTATTCCTTTTTTGCAAATTGTGACCTCCTAGGATTGAGATATGTAAACTCTTGATTAAGTATTCTTCCTCCATTACTTTTAACGGTTGATTTTTGTCTGAAAAGGATAAAACAGGATACTTGCTTTCTTAAAAAAACATATCAGATTATAAAGGAGTACATTTCAGACTCAGACAGTAATCCCATTTATAAATGTGTAGAACAACTGCAATAAATTGGAAATTATTTCAAGTAAAAAAAAGACAAAAAATACACTGTTTCTAGGGGCAGAATGAATCAAACTTAAGCCTTCATAAATGAAATGTTTGTCTCTTGTAAAGATCTTATTTGAAGGCCCTGCCAATGATGGCTATATCTCCTAAATCTGTGCTGACGGTCGGTTCCAGAATGGAAAGTTTCTCCTGACCTCAGAAGGTCACGGATCTGCCCTCAGTACCCACACTGTTTGTGTCACTTGGTGTAACGCATTTATTCTACGCTATGACTTCAAAGCTGCAGCCAGGGGAGTTTAATGCAACAGTCCAGTTACCTCTGGATGTCCTGGAGAGGTGATGGAGACCAGTTCATGTTCAAGTTGAGTTGAAGGTCTGGAAAATGCTTGTTCTTATCTGTGATTTTTTTTTTTATTCACGAATCTTCTAAAGCTCTTCTCAGCACTGGTAATGTTTTGGTTCTCATGTTTTACATCCTATAGACTTTTAGTCTCCTGATTTTTATACAAGAGCTCTTCTTTGTAATTTTACCAGAGATGTGTATTCATCTCTACCTTCTTACCATTATTAACATTGTATAGTAGAAAACACAGCAAACAAAGGAGATCAGAAAACAAGGTAGTAATACGGGATCTAGTGCAGAGATATGGAAAGCCCAGAATGCCACATTTGAATAAATAAAAGCACAAAAAGTAAATAACCTCATGTTGCTAAGCTATTGTCACCTGGTTAACATAATTGGCCTGAAAAAAATTTGCAATGAAGTCAATGCGTCATATTTTAAAGTGGGTTTGATTAGTTTTCTCAAAAACAAAGACATCTGTTGTCTTCAGCAGTTGTTAGTCATATGAGGCAAGACCCCAAAGCCTGTTCAAAACCTACTTATCTAGCTTGGAAAACATTCGGAAGACTCGAAGAGGATTTATTTATCCTCCAAACTCCATTTTTTTTGTGCTCTGCACTTCAGGAAGAACAAAATAAGAAACACAGGTATTAACTTGTGTATGTAAAAATACCCAACATAATTGGAATTAATTATTTTCTGATCAAATATATTTATTTATTTACCTCCATGTTTCAAATGTTATTTTGATTCTATGTAACATCAAATTATTATGTAAGTGGTTTGTCTGTTTATTTTAAATGTCACCCTTTTAGCTAATCTAGTAGAAGATGACCTGGGGTCTCCTTCACAGACTGGAGGTGTTTTCCGTTCATCAATAATTTATCAGCCAATTCTGCCATCTGCAGGATAAAGAGGGGTAACGCATAAGTTTTTAATCTGACAGAAATATGATTTGTTTGTTGATTTACAGTATTTCCTCAAGTGCAGTTAAAAAGAAACAGATATAATTCAGATGACAAAATGTGGAGCTAATATTCTGGAATGAATGTCCTCTAAAATACTTTAATGCTTGAAAATATGTAGTAAAGCAAATCCTACACTCATAAATGTTAGAGAGAGAGATGAAACTATATCCTGGCCTTAAAAGCAAAGCACTTCAGGAGGTTTTTCTGAACTTTACTGGAACAAAATCAAACAATAAATCACCCCTTTTCTTTGTTTTTTAGAAAACATAAAGAAAAAAACAGCATCTAGGAATCTTATATATATCTTCCTATATTAATAGATCCATTCATCATGCATTTATCATACATTGCTGAGAAGTAGGTCCATCAGAAAATCCAAATTAAAATGGAAACACATTTTTGGTGAAGAGGTTTATTGGTGCTCAGACACTCAGCACTGGATCAAAGCAGTGCGGAGACTCGGGGGGGGGTGCAGCAGATGAAAGAGGTACACATTGAGCTGTTTACGGTGGTGACATGAAAAGGTGTTTTAGCTCTACGTTCTCTTTAATGAGGGACAGAGAAAGAGGGTTATCTTTTTAGACATTCAGCTACAAGTTCACACTGTTTTACATCTCTGCTTGACATCAAAAGAAAGCTCCATTTTTCTTTTGCCAAGGTGATGTGAGGAAAAAGTAAAGTCCCTGTAGATTAAATTAGCATTTATCAATTTCACTGGAGGGCTCATTTGCACTTGGACACTAACTAGATGGGGTGAAGCTCAGCTCTATTACTATTCTCCAGGATTACTTTGACTGAAATAGAATGGCAGGAACCAAAGAACCTGCTCACTTGCAAAGCAGTTTTGATAGAAACAGCATGTTTGTATGCGTGACATCTTAGCTTTTACAGAGTTCTGTTTGAGAGAAAGGATCAAATGTGTATTATGCAAGGTTTGTTACTTTAACAGAAGAGGTAAATCTCAATATTTGGTTGGCAAGAAAAAACAATATTTGTACAAAACACCATCAAACTGTCTGTTCAATGTAAACATTGACATATTCCCCATTTTAACCAAGTGATTTATTATCTAACCCTAACAGCTTACAGCTCCAGTCAGAGGTTTATGTTTACCCAACATGGAAATTATGGCTGTAATCATTTGGGGATTTTAATGCCTTTAAAACGTTCCTTTTCCATGGAAGAATAATCATACAAGGTCCCTTTTTGCAGATTCTTAGGAATGTAAACACATTGCTCAAGTGTGAATTGTTATGTATTTCTCTAATTTACATCGGTCAACTTGGAAGTTTATTTAGGCTCAAATATAGGACTGCTGCTCTTAATCATTCAGAATATACAGGGGTTGGACAATGAAACTGAAACACCTGGTTTTAGACCACAATAACTTATTAGTATGGTGTAGGGTCTCCTTTTGCAGCCAATACAGCGTCAATTCGTTTTGGGAATGATACATACAAGTCCTGCACAGTGGTCAGAAGGATTTTAAGCCATTCTTCTTGCAGGATAGATGCCAGGTCACAACGTGATGCTGGTGGAGGAAAATGTTTCCCGACTCGCTCCTCCAAAACACCCCAAAGTGGCTCAATAATATTTGGATCTGGTGACTGTGCAGGCCATGGGAGATGTTCAACTTCACTTTCATGTTCATCAAACCAATCTTTCACCAGATAC
>JAUZNJ010000039.1:506659-523033 GCA_034780135.1 Jordanella pulchra
TACTTAGAATTCAAATATTATTACTACACACAGTAATAATAATAATAATAATAATTAATATTATTACACAGAGTAAGCAACAACAGTATTACCTCTGCTACTTTTAATTATTACCTTACCTTTTGCTAAACTTTGGAACTCTCTCTGTATTGGTGCATCTCTGGCTGCCATGTCCTCACCTATATTCACACAAATTAGGTTTTCAAATACTTATTTTACTGGAGAAAATACAAAATAGTGCATTGAAACAAAGCTTTAAGCGCAAAACATTAAATAAACTAACACAAAACTTTTGGAGCTTACCCTCATCCGGGTCTCGATGGCTCTCCTCGCTGCTTTGTCCATTAAAAGATTTCGTTTCAAACTCTTCCACTGTGGAAGATGGCTCTTCTTTACTTGCGATTTCATCTTAAAAAAAATAAAAAAAAGTGAATATAAAAGCCCAAATTGCTTTTTATCACGTAAAAAACTAAAAGTAAGAAAAATATCTATAGCTACCGTTAGTTGAAAGTACTGCCGTCAGGTAATTGGTTGGTCTGAATTGATACGGACTGCTTCTATGTTGCAGCTCAGCTCTGTCTGATGGGAAAACCTGAAACAAAAGCCATAAAGTTTTGAAAAAATATTACAAATGCAATCATATATAAAAAAAACATAAGATTCGATCGATTCGTCCACAGTTAAACACTTTGTGATTAAGAAAAAATAAATATTAGTTTTTTTCTTCGTATTGTTTTATAAATTTACACACCATAGAAACAGTTATTTAATAAGTTAGGACACAATATTAAAAAAAAGGTAATGTTAAAAAATATATGCGAGAAACTCTCCGCTTGGCATTTTTTGATGAGCATCGACTCACCTCTGTGAATGGGGCAGCTATGTGGTGTTCTGATAGCTGTTTGCCCTCCAGCTCTCTGTCAGAGGACTGGGTCACCTGAAGGCTCATTTTCTGCGCCTCATTCTGACTGCTCTCTGCTGTTTTGGGGGAGTCATTCGGTGAAACGCTGTGCACCAAACCGTTAGGGGTCCGAAGCCCAGGGTCCTGCTCCTCTGGCGTTCTGTTTGTCTCCACGTCCACGTCCGGCTCACCCTCGCTGTCCACACACGGGGACACAGACCGGTAACTAGAGCTTTCACTTAAAAAATCAGGCGATAAATAACCAGTGCGGCAGCCGTTGTAGGCACCCCTGTTGCCGTAAAGTTTGGCGATGCAGTCGGCGTCTTTGATGACCGGCCTGAAAGCGGACACGTAGCTTATTTTCCGCGTCGGGAGGCTTGTCTCCCCGGAGGGCCTCCCCTCGTCCCCGGATTTGTCGTCTTCGTTTCGTATGGACTGGGTGCTGGAGCAGCGGTCGGTATCCACCACGCTGTCTTTGGACGTGTTGGTGCTGCGGTCGCTGCTTTCGGAAATGTCCACCTCTGTCTGTCTTGTGGGACACAGCAGTTCAGCGGGGGGTTTGTGTGGAGTCTGTCCATATGGGGGCATGGGCAGTGGGCCTGCAGCGGGCCAGAACATAGGAAAGGAGGGGTAGGCGCTGTCCTTGGTACCAGGCCATAGGACGCCCGGCAGCCCGGCTTTGCTCTGCTCACCCATCATGCCGTCCTCTTTCTTCTGGCACAGACCGAAGGCTGGGAAGCCATATGGATGAGGGAAGAGAGGCGGAGGTATTTTCTGCAGCATCCCGAATCCTTTACTGGGCACCGGAATGACCGGGTAGCTGCGAGTGTTGGTGATAGCACCCCGGGTGTCTTCACAGCTCAGGATTTTTGCAGGGATCTCGGGTGAGTCTTGCGAGCGGTTAGGTCCTTGTAATTTGAGAGGAGAGCTGGACCCGGATCCATTCCCCGGCAGCGTCCTCTTGCGACTGCCCCCATTGAACATGGCCTTCACGTCTTCCCAAGCGTGCATGATCTCCATGGGACTGTTTTTATCAGTCAGTTTGAGATGTCGCCTCCAGGAATTAAAATTAGCCGCATCCGGCTGCGTGTATTTGGACTCCGGCGTGCGATGGGAGTGAAAAATAAATTTATTTGGGGAGAAATACATGTTGCAGTAGGAGCACTTGATGCATTTGGCTCTGGAGCTGTTGTATCTGGCCGGAATGAAGTTTCCTCGGCTCCCCCAGGCGCACTCGTGGGACACATCAAAGGCGAAATTTTCAGGAAGTTTTGGGGGTGAGTGCGCTCCTAGAAATGACTTACAAAGTCTTTCTGCTTCGCGTTTGGTGATCATTCCGCAGCGCCTGGAGGAGATTGGCATCGCTCCGGCTCTCCGCAGGATCTCCAGCTGTACAGGGGTACACTGGACGCAGGTGATGCCCAGCGCCACGCGTCGATTGTGGATCTCGTTATAGCTGTAATTTTTCAACAATGTGTTTGATATTTGAGCAAGGCAAAGTCTCTCCTGGCCATCTATCACCAAAGAAACGATGGGTATTCCGTATAAAACCGTCTCTCCAACTTGGTTGGGCTTCAAGCTGGTGCTCGGGTAGGGAAGTTCTTGCTTGGAGTTAGGTGAGGAGCTGGAGTCTCGTCCCGCAGGTACAGAGTCCATCCTTGGAGAACTGGAGGCTGCAAAGAGGGCATTTAATTTGGATAGATGCTAAAAACCCAAGAGTTTTAATTTTTAGTTTTTTTTTATTTTATTTTAAGACCTAATAAAGGATGAATTCTATCGCAAAAAGGCTATATATACATTTCCCAAAAAGTCTTACGCAAATATAATCGTTTGCTATATATTGTTTTTGTTCTTATATATATTTACAATCAGTAAATATATATTGAACATGCCTGCAACTACTAGGTTAAAAAATATAGTGACAGCTTTACAAGTAGCTTCCGTGTAGGACCCAAGTTGTATCGGTGCTTAAAATTCTGCCTCACCTTTAAAGTTCCTGTAAGGATCTCCTCCGAAATCGAGCAAATGTGATCGAATGAATGCCGGAGAAATAATGACAAATTTATCCTTGGAGTCCGAATATGTTCGCTGATAGGACGTCTCCCTCCTGCTCGCTGGTGTCTCGCCTCTTTCTGCTGCGCGGTCTCTGCATGCGGACGGTTTATGTTGCGCCACCAGCAGAAGCGGTGTCCACATGGCACGCAGACTGTAGTACAGCCCCCACCCCCAACCCCCCCAAACACACACGCGCACGCAATATGACAACGAAAGCAATGACAGCAAAACTTAAGTGCGGGAGGGCTGCATTAAAAATGGATTTATGTCCAATGGATATGATTTGGTGTAAGCCTGAAGGTCTGTGCTGGACTCAGAAAAAAGTAAACAAAGTAAGCTCTTTATTCTAAGCTTTATCAGCCAGAGGATCTTTATGCACTTATGTTGGATGTATTTGATTATGCAAAATAAACGGGGGCTGTGTTGGGAATCATTGAAATAGCAGACCCCCCTCTGATACATTGTCATGCGCGTGGATGAATGCTTGGTGCAGGCCTCCATCACGTGCTTGGTTCCCACGTATTCACCGTTTACAAACTACACGTGCCCGGACAACAATGTTAAGCAGCTGCTCTGGGGGTCCCTCTGTGTGAACTGCGCTCAGTGTTTTTTTTTTCTCTTCAGCTCAAATAAAGGAATCAGGCACAAAGCTCCATAAGCGACCGACATTTAAAGTTTCTTAATGTCAATAAAAGGTTTGGGTTAATCATTTTCACATGCCCCTCACCCTGAGACAAGCACTGGTTTAATATTGATGAAGGTAACAGGAAGACACGTTCAGCTTGGCCTCAGAGGCTTCAGCGGGGCAGAGCTAGTATTCACAGTGCAGTGGCAATAAATGATGATAATAATAGTAACAATAATAATAATTACAATAATTAATAACAATAATACCAGTATTATTAGAAATGTCAAATATTCATAAATATTATCTACATTTTTAGCATTCAAACACGAAAGTCAAACTATCAAGAAACCCTCACACATACCCATAGGTCTAGAGACGTGTTTAGATGTGTGGGGAATGGGGGGCTGGGGGGCAGCTTGACTGTGCGTGAAACGTAGTTTGATTCCCCCCCCCCGACCACCACCACCACCCCACCCCAACCCTCTCTCTCTGTATAAATACATACATACATATAAATACATACATACATGGGAACCATAATGAGATGAAGTACGCAGGTTGTGATTCACTTTATTACTCCAATATATAGACAGAACATTTCTGTGGTTAAGGCCTACTTGCTTAGTTTACCTTCAAATTGCAAATAAATTTTTTATTTAAAGTTTATTTCAACTTTAATCACGTCGACAGCTCCATCATTTAAAAAATATGATCCAAGTATTTTATCTACAGATCTAATTCACGTTTGGAAATAATTGAGCACATTTTAAAATGCAACATATAACAACCCTGAGTTAAAATAAAAGCCCTTGTAAAAGAATGGTGGAAACATGAACAATTTAAATAGGTTCAGCCCTATCGTTCATCTACCTACTGGACGTCGGTGAGGGCCATCAATGCATCATAAAAACTAAGGATTTTAATCGACAGTAACGTGAACCAATCTGTATGAAGTTCAAGTATCTTAAATCCTCTTGCAAGAGTAAAAAAAATCGAAATAAACATTTAACAATTCAAAAGCCACTTCAGTGTTTCTAAAATTAGACTCATATTTTAAAAGACTATAAATCCGACGTTCTCTTAACACAGGGAATTGTATTCACTTATAATAGCAAACCGCTCCAAAAAATAATAAAATAAAATAAAACTTAGTGAGGTCAGTGTCAGGTTCGAGCTGATTCCGACACTCTGCAAGGCAGAACAGCTCATTTAAAAGTGTCTCTGCATTAATCACAGCGCTGCATCAAAGTATGATAATCACCTGAACACTCTATTAAAATAAAAGTGGCAGCCCAGGGGAAATCTTACCTTGCTCTTTAATTGTTTTGAGTCTTTGATAGGCTTTTAATTCAAGATTAATTTATGCATTCTTAAATAACTCTACATATGATTAATAAGCTTGAAAATTAAAAGGAGACTGAAGCAATTATAACAAGTGGTTGGTCATCACCTCATTAGGTGGTGTTAGAATGATGCAGTTTGTGAGTGTTTTCCTGATTGGGCATGACATAAGAGAGTTTTTTTAAGAAAAATATGCCGCAGGCTAATTAATCTAGACTTTTTTTTCTTGTTTGCCTTTTTTGTATTGTCGGGATGCGGGATTTGTCACTTAAGGCTGAACGCAAGCAGGGATGTATTGCACAGGTGACTCCAAAGCAATAGAGCAGAATTGGAAGAGAAAGATCAGCTGTTTGAGAGGCCACAGGAGAGATGTTGAGAATACAGTAGGACTTGCTAAATGGTCGCTAATGCGTAAACAAGACATCAGCCCTTTCCTGCTTGGATGTTTATTTGTCTCTTAAAAGCCCACCGCTGGTCTTGACCCCCACATCCTGCGCTGCTAAACGGAACATTTTATCTTCCAAGGAGGAGGAGTGTAATGGCTTAGTGTGTGTTTGAGAAAGGGAAAGAGAATCAAAGTGAGAGAGGGGTGGGGTGGGGTTCATCACTGCATCAAATGAGACTGTGCACAGGAACCCTTTTGTCACAGAGCGGGACTCATCTGCCAATGGTGAGCTGTGAGGTCCTGAGGGAAAGAAGGAACAAAGGTGCTAAAAGGCTGTGTGACAATGACGGTGCTCCAAGGAGAGCCTTCAAGAGTGGGACACAGGCTGCACAGGACAAGCTGTGCCAATCACTCTGCAATTATTGCTATTTTTTGTGTGTGTGTATGTGTGTGTTATCCAGGGGGCCTTGTGTGGGCATTCATGGAGAGGAGCAAGGACACATGCTGCTGTGTCTCTCTGAGCGTTCCTTGTAATGTAGAGCTGAACCAAAGCTCTTCAAGGCAGTAATCCGGAGGTAATCAACAGCTTTTTGGTTTGACAAAGATAACCTCGTTTGCATCATCTCATCCATTACTGAAAAGAAATAATTTTTCAGCACTTACAAGGTTTTTAGCCACTGGGATTATCTATAATTCAATATCTTCTGGTATGTTTGAAAGACTATCCCTGACAAAGAGTTTACATAAGTCAGAGAATGAAGTATTTATAAGTGTAATGGCCAGGAGAGACACTCACCTCTTTGCTAAACAGAGAAACAAATATGACACCTTGCAAAATAATCCATACGCCTTGGACTAAAAGTACCACTACAAGCCTTTTAGAATGTGTTTCTACTGGTTTAGCACATGTAGACATCAGAGTTGAAGTGTATTAATCCGTGGAATTATCTCTGATCTTCAATTACTCAATAGCTTTGGGTTTATGATTAGTTTACGTAATTAGTTTTGTATTAGTGTAATGCTGTAACATCCAGAACTTCATAAATTCTCAGATTTCCTGCTGCCTTAATATAAGTTCTCTTGCAGTATCGACCCGTATTTAACTATCCATTAATAGCTCTGACCTAACATTATTGTCCCTGTCTAGGAAACAAATCCCACAACATAATGCTACCACACCTTGCTTAGTTAGCTACATAACCATGCCTGTTTTGCAGTTGTAAGGTACACTTTCCTTTTTCAACAGAGCTCTGTAAGATTATGAACTGTCTTGTTCATGTCTTAAAACTTTTTAAAGCTACACCGTAAGACATTTCTGTAAATTTACAGTATAAAGCGCTGTATTTATTTGAAGTTATTTTCCTTAATTTGTTTTTACATATCTTCAATTCAGTTTATTTATGTATATAACACAAATTCTTTTATCTCTTATCTGTATTTATTAGAGCAGTTTAAGTAAGAGAGTTCTGACAACTCCACTAATGAGAATGGACAACATTTTAGAGTAATAATATTAGGCAACTATTTAGAGAGAAAAAAAATTCTGTAAAAACAGATAAGGTCTTTTTATAGATTATATTTTTACAGAAAAATCTGTAAAAACAACTAAAAAAGTCCTGGCAGGATATTACGATGACATTTACTTTTTTTAACTGAGTTTTGTTTTACGGTCTATTTAAATCGTATTTAATAATAATCTTATCTTTTATCTGTTTTTTTAATCACCAAACTTCTGAGGCCTTCACAAAGCAGCTGTATTTATACTGAGACAAAATTACATTGGAGTAAAAGGGGGAGATCAAACAATTCACTAAATAGCTCAGATTGTTATTTTTTAAGAAACATGTGAAAACCATGTATCATTCTCCCTTCACTTTACAATTTGGCACTACTTTGTGCTGAGCTGCTGCAATAAATGTGAGCAAGACACTGAGATTTAGTGGTTTAATGTGACAAAATGTGGTAAATAGTTTCATAAGCAGTTTTGTGTATAAATGTGATCAATGAGACCTATAAACTGATTTTAAGAAATTATTCATTTCTAAAAACAGCTCTTAAACATATTTTATTTATTATTATTAATGTTTTCATATAAGGGGTTGGGGGTTACATGTTGTTTTTATGGTGGTGTAATAAAAGGCCGATGCAGAAATTTGTCTACATCCCAACCCCAAGCGGTTTTCAAAAGTGTAATGAGGAGTCAAGTGAGAATGGGAATTATCGTAATGATAACAAAGGTCTATGCACCATGGCTTGGGGCTATATTGTAGGGCATTACCATAAAGATGTGATGCGCTTGTATTGTAAGGGCTTTTCCCTTTTTTTCTTAAGAGAGCAGGCCAAAGCGATAATAACTATTAGTAGATGACAGTGCTTTGCTGGATTCCAGCTGTGGAGCCCAAATTTCCATACAGATCGAATGACTCTGGGTGGATGATATGGGAATGTGGGGGAAGGGGCTGGGCAACTCCATAGATAGGTTGGGGCACACATGCTCGCGGTCATAATGTGAAAGTGGCAAGTCTCAGTTCTGGATTGGTGTCCCCCAGAGAGAGTTAAAGTGAGGGGGCAATGTGAGGGTCTCTGGATTGAACATCCACTGTGGAACTGTCCAGGGTGCTGAAACATAACACTGTTTTGCTCTGCTAACAACTTTCAAAATCTGGAGGTGTAAAGTGTGTATATTTGTGTGAACAGCAAACTAGAGATTTCCATCAAGATACCACAAGTGAAGAGGTGTGGAACATACTTGTCATCACAGTGTCAAACAAAAAAAAAACAAACTTTCTGGTAGTAAAGTTTAGAAAGGAAACAGGACCTAAAATAAATGTAGTAATTTCAAATAGGAATATCCTGTAAAGATTGCTTTTTAACACATTATAAAATGCCTTTGCAAACATATACATTGTATTGCTACACGAAATTACCAACCAAACATTTAAAATTCATGTATAGTTTTGGTTTGACTTTTAAAAATAAAGTGATATTTTTTCAACAATTCTTTGAAGCTGCTCCTTTAAGGGTCAAGACAGTAATAAGTTAAGTAAAGTAATTAATTCCATTAAGTGACAGCGTATGTCACAGAAAGAACTTAAATATGTGGAAAATCAAGGTTGAGTGAGTTCCAAAATGCATGTGACTGAAAGTGTAACAAACAATCTTTGTGAGAAGGTTAAGTTAATGATAGCTGGGGATGAGTTGCTTGAGAATTCAAGGCTGTGGTCTCTTGTGTTCATCTCAGTGAGGAGGTGTAAATAAGTACACAAACATCTGTAAACAATAGCTACAGTGGGTTTTTATCAAACAAACACAGATGCTCAAAAGTGGGCCCCAGAGATGGGGTAAGTAATAGGTCCTGAATCCTGGGACTAACCAGCTTTACTTCTTTTCCTTTTCTCTTTTTTTTGTTATTTGACACATGCTGTGTGCATTTATGTGAGGGCAAAGCTTGCAGGAAGGAGACAAAGATAGTGAGAGCAGGGAGCGTGAGGACACCAATCACCCTGTAATTATCCCCCTGGTGTGTAAACTGCCCAACTCTCTGTCCTTGATAGATTCACCTGACCCAATAACACAACACACAGCCTCAATGGACTGCAGGCGGAATAAAGACAACATCGTAGATCAGCTGGGGATCAGCGGTGAGACAAAGACTTAACATCTGGGAAATGCGGTAAAATTAAAGGACTAGAAACAAACCAATCCTGTAGCAGCTCTACGTTAATAGCCTGGAAGCTGCCTTTGGAAAAAGCAAAACTGAGGCAACGCAGGATTCAATTTGATTTGATATTAAAGAAACAGCCCTCGGCATCTCAATTCTTCTCACTTGCTCTTGTTTCCTCTCCTGCTCCCATCAGTCTGTTACCTTAGAGTGATGCATTAAGCCATTTAAATTAACAATGGAACAGCTTATTCTAATATGCTCATTCCCAAGGAGGGCCTTGGATGTTTGCTGGAGTGGGACATCAACCTTACCTCTATCCCCAGGCAGGGCAGTGATGCACATCACTCCTTCCAAATAGCCAAAACAATCTGGCCATCCCTCCGTCCAAAAAGGCAAACATTCGCATAATGGTGTGTGAATAAAACTACAGAGCCCCCTATATGGACACAGAAACATCATCTCTTCAATATGAGTAATTATATGTTGTATCTAGAATGGAAAAACAGGGAAAGCAGTAAATACACCAAATTTCTATAAAGGAAATGGCTTCTTTCTTCTATTTGAAGCAGCCAACCATCCACTGTAGGTTTTTTTTTTATGAACTTCAGCAGTGGCGTATATCGTACATTTTGATGTCTAAATCATTCATAGTGAGGCCATGGTCAACTGAATACAAATGAGGATACAGTGGGTGCTCCGTCTGTCCCTGAGGGGCTGAGCAGAAATAGATCTGAGAAAAGCAGTTTGATTGATGCTGCTACACTCTGAATAATCATCGTATCAGAGGTCAAACCACTTCACTGCCATGCATTATATCATTAATTACAGACATAAAAAACAATAGGACCATGTCCATATGTTTCAAGTGTGTTTATTCCTCCTCTTCTTCACCCAGTGAGTTGTTTTACAATTACTGCAGCTTATCAACCTTAGAAAGGCAGAAAATAGAGCCACCCATAAGAAACTCAATGCATTCCCAGAATGTTGCACTAGGAAATGTGATAGTAATTACACGAGATGAGAGAGACACATTTAGTTCTCACAGTTACATATGCAATTAAAATATTATTCATTACCTCTTAAATAAAAGCCCGATCCTGAAATCCCATTAAATTTGGGATAATTGTGTGTGTTTAATTATAAGCCGTGGTATGGCGGAAGAAAGGAAGGAGGGAAGTTTCAGAGAAAGTAACAGAATGCTCTGTGACCCAGATAGCAGGGGAGACATTTTGTCTTAAAAGTGACCTTGCTGTGAAACGTCAGCTCAGAATAGCTCAGAGTGCAACAGTCCCACTGCTTCTTCTGCTCTGGTTAAACCAAGCTGCAAACAGTGAATAGCTGAGAAGCTGCAGTTTCATTATAACTACAGAAGAATACCTCACTACGATGCTGCACATTTTAGTTTAGTACAGCATTCAGAGTAAGTGTAGGGAAATTGTTGGCCTTCCTAAGTAGCAGTATCATCATAGATAGAAAACCATCAGTTGTTGAATGTGAAGCAGGAGTTAAAGTGCAAAAGTGCAAATGGCCTCTACTCATCGCGTCACATAGGTGTTTATGTTTTACAGCTTTGCTCTGTCTTTATGACATCCTGAAATAAACTTTAAAGGACATTTAAGTTAAGCTCAGCCCCAATGTCAGGAAAGGTCACTCCTACATTTAAAAAGGGCTCTTATGCGCAATGCAAGAGGGCACTTTTTATTAAGTCTGTTTTTTAATGTTATTTAACCTCTTGAATTAGGTTTATTTGTATGGTGCAAATTAACGTCAAGCATATCAAGGTACTTTTAAAAACGAGTTTAGGTTCGTCTTGACTCTTTCACAGGTTTCTTCATATTTTGTCACCATTAAATATCTCAAATCATTAAAACTTTTTTTATATCTAAAAATGTGTAGTAATGCTTTTATATGTTATGGGTAAATTCACAAACCATAACCTATGTGAAACTTTAATGGCTACTTTCGTTACGATTTACCAGGCAAACACCGGCTTGATATCTGACTGAACTGTAAAATGATGAAACGATTTTATTTAAACCTTTCTGATGACATGAAGTAAGTTTAGTAGTTCATTAAAGGTAAAAGAAATCATGCCTAAACATGAGTAAAAGTATTTAAACCAGTTATTGAGTTTGTTCAGAGCAGTGATGAAAAAGGCTTGAAGAAATAATCAGCAAAAAAATGTAGTGCACCGATGGTGCAGCAGATTTTCACTAGAGTACTTCTTCAGCTCTGCAACAGCTTTATGCACTGAGTAGGAGAAAGGCATAGTTCAGAAAGGATCCTTTTATGTGTATTTACGATTACCTTTTGTATTTAGTTATGTTTCTTTCCTATTGTAGTTACTTACTATTTGATTACTGTTTGATTATTTTGCCAGCTTTTGTCAGTTAACCCACTTACCTTCCCCATGTGCTGTTTAGATTATCCATTCCATCACTGCTGTGGCCTGATTGTTATCATTTACTTACTTTATAGTAAGTATAGATATGATGCTGGTTTCTGTTCTTTTGACTTGTTAACTGTAGTTATCCCAGTATGCCTCTAGTTACTCTTCCTCTACTGGGATTAGAGTTAGTTTGTTGTGAGTTCTTTGGGTTTTCATCAAAACCAAATTTTGACAATGATCCTGACAGCATCATGCTTTAATTTAGGTTGTCTTCTATTTCAACATATGACAGAACCTGGTAACCCCAGTCTGATAATTCCCTTCTCTTTTTGGTGAGGGAGTATATTGGCAAAAAATGACCAGCATGAAAGATTACATTTTGTTTGACTTTTTTTTGTTTATGCCATTTTTTAAGATGGAAACATGAAATAAAATACAGACACTAAACTTGCAAGGAAACCACAGACTTGAACTTGAGCTATGCTGGAAAGAAAATGAACTTTAATGTAATTTATAGGATACATCAACATTTTGTAGCATTTATTTTAATCAGTATCACTGACATTAGGGTATAGCTAAGGTATGTTATTTGATAAACAGTCTGTGTTTATAATAGTGCAGCATTAGTTGAGAGTCGAGGTGTGAAGTGTACTTGTACTTGCAGCTGGCGAGTTAGAACATATCTTTTATATTTTACCAGTAAAGTGAGGACCTGGATGTAAAGTGCAAGCCTCTTTTGGTCATCACTGTTTTAGCTGAAGGTAAAGTTTGGGACTAAGATGCCACTTAGGTTTAAGGTTACCTGTTTTGATTGTAGATTTGGCTTAAGGTTAGGGTTAACCATGGAAAGAATTGAAAATGAATGGAAATCAACACAAGTGTGTGTGTTTGTATTGTTGTATTTGATCCACTGTGGGGCCCATTTTCCAGAAAAATAGCATATTGTGGGGACCAGCTCTTTGTGGGGTCAGATGCCTGGGTCAGGGTCAGAAATGAAATGAATGGAAGTCAATGGAAGGGCCTCTCAAAGATAGAGAGGGGTATTATGAGTGTGTGTACATCTATGTCTGTTCCTAGAACAGTTATTTTTATTTTAATTGGTTAAAAAAAAGAAAGTTTAAGTAACCTCCCAGCACCTGTTGTGTCACATTGCCCCTCAGCTGGCTACAAGGAGTTTTTACACCATTTCTTCCTCTTTTAGCACTTTCTTCAGGTGATAAACAAGACCTACACTTGTTTGGAAACTAAAGGAAAACCATCCATCACTGAAATTAGGGTAAAACCAATGTAAAGAGTTTGCCCAAAGGAAGGAAAAACTGGAACAGAGAGCCTTACAAAGAACAACAGAAAACGTCTAAAATTTGAAGTTAACTAGCAGATAATTTTTAACCATTGATGAGTCAAAGCAATAGGCTACAACATTGCCGGCTGTCCTCAGTCATATGGCCTCAAGTGTGTATTGATAATAACAAAGGGCTTTCAACAGATGTTTGGAATGTAGGCTATTCTTCTTTATCCTTCAAGCATTTTAGTTTAGAAGGTTTGACAGAAATAAACATGCATTTAACAGGGGAGATTTACAACATTATTGGGTATACGGCATTCTCATCCTTTCAATGGTGTATTTGGAGAAAAGCCAGCATCTCCTAAATAATGAAGGTCAATCTCTTCTACACTTTGATATCAGGTATCTTTCTCTGGATATCTAAGACCTGACCCAATTGGAGAAAGACTGGAAGAACATTAAGTTGTTTTATTTTTAACATAGTGTTTTGGTCAGTTCCTTGGAGTCTCTATGATTTACCAGATCACCACTGACACTATTAAAGAATGATACAGGCAGCAACCAGCTATTATCAAGGCAACAGTAAACTGTACAATACAGAGTCCTACAGAACAAGAACAACAACGATGACCTAAAGTCTCTAGATTTTTTTAAGTGTGGAGAAATACTGTTGACAGTGGCAGCCATAGGATAATATTGGTTAGAATAGACAACTTTCCCAACCAGTAACCAGCTGGAATCAAAGGAAAATAAATTGATCATATATTAGCTCTATAAAGGACTACAGAAATTCTGAAAAAGAGGAAAAAGGGATGCCCATATCTAAATAATATAGTTCAATGCAGAGAAACTGTGGCATATTACTCAATGCTGTCGCACTATAAGAATCTATACTAACCCAGTACTAAGAAACGCACAGCTTTGTGTAATCAAGCCAACTTGCACATAAGTAAAAATTTCAGTGCAGAATTTTTCTTGCTTTTGAAAAAACTCACAGATATCTAAATCCATCTCCCACTCAGAAAGTTATTTATTTCTCTTAGATTTTTCTTCACACTCTTTTTGCTGCCTGTATAAGTGTAAGCTGATGCATAGGATGTGTTTTGGTCCCGGCCCGGCGTCTCCTGCTGGCTCCCTCCGAGCTGCTTGGCTCGGCCCGGTGGCTTCAACCTGCAGGCAGCCATAGGACAGCCCAAGCGGAGCTGTCTGCCACTCCTGTGCTTCATTAGGAAACAAAATATAAGGTTTCCACTCCATTAGGAATGACTTTAGGAGTGAAAGCACATAAGACGCCGACTCACCTCATCAACAATGCATTGCAATAACGGCTGAGGATGAATGGGAGCGAGCAGAGAAGGGAAAGGGAGAGAGAGGGAAGGGGAGGAAAAAAAACAGCATTAGCTTTTATGCGATGTCTTTACAGCAGAGTGGATGGGAGAAAAATCATTAATGCAATAAAATGTGGTCAGATTAATCAAATGCCTCAAACTCTTATGAAAATATTACAAGGGGAGAATTTTCTATTACATCTAATGGTATCTAATTTAATGCTGGCAGTTAAAGGCTTGGGCATCTATTTATTGTGAAACACAATTTAGGAAGTTTAAAGGGAAGCAGTGAAGCATGCATGCAGCATAGCCTTCAGGACCGTAGGTAAAGATTTTTTTCCTGCTATTTTCTCACTAGCAACTCGTAAAAGCTTATTATTACACACCGTAGGTTTCTGTGAGTTCCTTCCTATTTTTATGTTTTTTGGGGGTGGGCAATATGTAATTAGCGTGTCATAATCAAAATGACCCACTCGACCACTTTATGTTGAGCAAGGGAGAATAACTGCGCCAGTGGTGGCAATCTGTGGGCATGTGCTAACACCATTAGCATAATGAAAATATACAAATGTTAATAGCAAGCCCACTTCACGCGGACAAGGATCTGAAGAATGTGGGCAAACAGTGAAATACAAACAGCGGGTATGTAAATGACTTAAAAGAGGAGAGAGTAAAAGTGTGTTTTTTTCTGTTTTAAAAACAATCTGCAAAAAGTGTCATTCCCTCTCATTGCACGTCTTCTACAAGGGACTGCCGAGGATCACGTTTTCAATTAAAACCTCATTCGCTTGTAAGTTCAGATGAAATCATGTTGTGAATTAGCAGATGAATTTACATACTGGGACGCCTGCCAGTGTGGAAGGGGAGGCTAATTTACCTTAAAGATTGATTTTTTTTTCCCTCTTCTCTCTTGAAAGGATTTCAGTGACGGCGTGGGAGCAATGATGCAGATTTGAGATCTTGGAAAACATTTACCAAAAAATCCAGAGGCAACAAAGGAAACCGAACTGCGAGATGTCTGAGAGCTTTCACTTAGCGAGGGAAAGAGTTTCTGCAAAGTTAGAACAAGGAAAAGAAAAACATTTTTAAAACCCCCACAAGGACACCAGTGTTGAAGCCATTAACAGTAAGTGGTTTTGGTAATGGCTTCAAGAAAATGTATCACACCAAATTAGGAAGGACATGTTGAAACTATTCATTCTTGATTATTGATTTAAAAATATTCACCCATTTCAAACAGGTGACAAGCAACAAAGAACTTGCAAGCGATCTCGTCAACATAGAGACAAATTATTCCTGCTTCTGAGGCATAATTACAAAAAACATCAATATAAAGGGTTTGTGTTTATGACTCTTTAAAAGTTTTTTGAGGCTTTAAACCTTTCGTGAAGCAACTCCTGATGCTTGAGAAAACACTTTCAATCAACTGTCCATCTAGCTGCAGATTGTCCACATTAAATCACTTGCTCATTTTGTGAGGCCTTGTCCGACAAAAGCGCTGCAGCTTTTATTGATTCATCCTCTCAATTAAATAAAGCTTTGCTCCCTCTACACCTAGTAAATACCCAGAGACCCCCCATCCTGCACAATATCCATTCTCCTTACTCTGCTCGCCTTATCAGTCTGCACGGAAAATTAATTCCCCCCACTGCCACTGAAATAACTATAATTGCAAACTACACAGAGAGAGAAATTGGAAAGAGAGGTTTTAATATACATTTCCAGGTGTATTCTCCATTTGTTCAAGTCAATAACATTTTTTCATTAACATTTGTAATAATGAAAAAAGAGAGAAGTTCTGTCCCCTGTTCATTTTCTTTTTAATTCAGACATGAATTCACTCATTCCTAACTGTTATGAACTGCACTTTCTCATCCCATTTGCTCTAAATCCTCTAAATGAGATTATTGCTGGCTATCAACCATAAACATTTTCAATTTCCATATTTAGCAGCTGAATGAGCCACATCTCACAATAAGTGATTGAGTGCTGATGTCGCACTTTAATATAACAGAAAATTGATATGATAAACAGGTAACTAAATAAGTGTAACTTATTTCAGATTTGACCGTTTTGGGAATTCCTTAAATATTTGGGTTGGAAAACATTGCTCCTGTGATGGAGAGATACTTGTTTTTTTCTCTATGAATTGAGCAGGCCAGAAGAATAAGTACAGGTGCACAGCCAATACTTTTCTTTTGATCTTACTTGCCCAACTGAGTATCAAGCAGGTGGGAAGCAGGACTCTGCATCGGCTCTTTGCTTATTTGTTGTGGATTGTGACATAGCCTTTTTGCCTTTAGAAAATAGTGAAAAGTTTTTAGCTAAAATATTTATTTATCTAACCTTCCCTATTTCTAGAACACAGCAAGCAACCTCACCAGTGCCTTTCAGAGCT
>JAUZNJ010000039.1:537660-560433 GCA_034780135.1 Jordanella pulchra
GGATGGATGGATGGATGGATGGATGGATGGATGGATGGATGGATGGATGGATGGATGGATGGATGGATATGTATATGCTGTATATATATTCTAAATAACAATAAAACTGCTGTTATTGTGTGAATGAGTATAAAAGCTCTTCCGTATATAATAATATTACTTTAAAGACCATCACTAATTAAAGGTGTAATTTATTTCGAATCCAGTTTATTTAAGTGGAATCTTACTGTATTGTGAAGGGACTATTAAACAGGATAATAATTTGTGAGTCACAAATTCAAAACTAAGGCGAAAAAGCCTTTTTTTTTATTGAACTCTAGGGCAGACATCAGGGTCAGAGGAGAAGTTGTAATCTCAACAGCCACAGTAAAGTGACTCAATTACCACAGTCGCTCTTTGTGTTGACCCCTCAATTAGTGTGGAACTGTAACAATCTGCCCACCAAATACAGCCATTCATCACCAACTGCCCAAACCACCAGCCAGCTTCTCTTAGGGTGACTCACCAGAGAAGAGGGCAGCTTGAGGTCAAATTAAAGTCTAGCCCTTGTAGCTGCTGCTCTAATATCCTTTGTTGGCAGGATGAACATTGATAGTGATACAGTCATTACATATGCAGTCCAATATGCACATTAAGCTTTTACAAAGGACTGTGTGACTCTTGTTAGAGTACTTTTTTGATAAATACTGATAATTTTATTAAGATTTCATATCTAAACAGATAGACACACAGAACAGGACTTATGGTATGGAGTTTCAGAAAAAAATGGAGGTGTGTTAAATTTATAATTTGTTTTCAAAAACTTTGCATTGAAAATTTTTCACATCTTTTTATCCATCAAATTTATTCATTTATTTGTGGGTGACAGCATTCTCCCAGAGTAAGTCACCTGTCAATCAAAGAGACAAACTATTCAGATACACTCATATCTCTGCAATAGAAGTGAAAAGTCAGCCTAACATGCATGCAAGGAGGCTGGGGAGAACACACACATGCACAGCGAGCACACCAGTTCCATGTAAAAAGGCCCCCAACTGGGATTTGAACTCAGAACCTTCTTACTGCAAGAAAACAGTACAAACAACTCTGCTGCTGTGCATCGTTTGCCATCATGATACAATTATAATTTATTTGTCATTATGAGTATTTTTTGTTGTTGTTTGTAAAGGGCATTGAGACAGGATGTGAATGAAATTGGCACTATATAAATAAACTGAATTTAATTTGTATTTTTTTGTTGTTGTCATAGATGATAAAAGCTTATTAAAAATACTTAACCAATGAGCCTTGAGTACAAAAAGGAAGAGGTTTGTCTCTCAGTCCTGCACATTTGTTTAAAAAAAGCTTTTTTTCATTAAGTGAAGTTACTCATAATTGTTGGAGTAGCCAGAAATGTTACTCAATTAAGAGTAGTGGTACGTTATCATATTTTTACTCAAGTAAATTAAAAAGTACAAATGTGTACATCTACTCCTAAAAGTATTTTTTTTTAAATGTTACTCAAGTAAATGTAACTGAGTAAATCTAACTAGTTACTTCCCACCTCTGGTCACTTGTTTATCAGGTTGTTATAGTTATAACAGTCCATTTGACATTCCTCTAAATAAACATTTAAGTTATTAAGCAAAATTTAAATTAAAACCATAAAATCATTAAAACATAAGCAACTGATTTATAGATGATTTTGTTACTCTAATAATTGTGCATATTATTCACTTGAATTGTAAAGTATATATAATTTTTTTATGGTTGCTCATCGTGATTGAATTTCTTTAGTATCCCACAAGTTTTAAATGAACCAATAATAGAATCCCATATGTTTATATGTTTATATAATTTCAAAAATGTTATTGTAAAAGAAATGAAGTAAGTAAAGGTGATGTAGGAGTAACTAAGAGAAAGATAGAGCAGATATTCAGATAAGGTCTAAGTGGGTGTGAGGTGGGTGGTTGGCTCCCCACTGACTCGTGTCCTGCCAGACAATTCAGTGAAATGCTGAGCTCTTGGTCATGCTGTCAACCCAGAACGGCAGTGCCATGTTCCCCTTCTCCCTCTCCTGCTGTGGTTAGGGTTGCAGGCACAGTAAAAAGCGAACCAGTGATGATTTAATTATGACACAGGTTCATTCAGTCACGGCGATTAGGTTTCCAGTCAAGGGTGAACTGATGTGAGGTAAGTTTGGTTTATGTTTACAAGGACTCATGTTGGATCGGAGGCAAAGAACATTTGATCTCCCAGGACATGGGGTCTCCTGAGGGAAGAGGTCCAATCCTGCAGTCCATCTCAGCTCTGTGGAGAGCAGCGGCTGTCACCCTGCTCTCAGAGGCCTAGTTTATATATGATATATAACTTTCCAGTCTCTTACTGCCTAAACTGACTCATCTCCTGCTTGGTAAAGTGAGTGACTCACCTTACCTTGGGGGATTTACTTATCCTGAACACAAATTTGCAGGCCTCTGACTGACTGCTTTGATTAATGGCTGAAGGCTCCTGGTGGGCAGTTGTGATCATAACTGACATTAATCTCAACCTGATGATTAATCAATCTTGTACAATGTACAGGAGCAGAGCTATCTGGAGAATAGCTGCTTGTCTATTGTCTCATGAAATGAAACCTTCACCAGGCACCACTCTCAGTCCGTCATGAGTCCAGGGTCGTCTCCTCACTTTTCACTTTAATAGCTCCGTCTTCCTTTTAAACTCCAATCAATACCTTTTAAGCAACATTTGCATTTCATAATTAAAGCAAGCAAGAGTTATCAATTTGGAGCTATTATGCACCACGCCTTATGGTGTCTGACATTTTGTTTTGATTACACTAGTGCCTGTATACTGTTATGGAAGTCATTAGACTGCTGTCATCACAACATGTTTTCCTGGCCTCATTAACACTGCTTCCATTGTTGTGCTGTAACTGTAGATATTCAGCACATTTGCAAAAAATAAAATATACAGAAAATAAACCTAAAACTATATACTGGCTCTAAAAAAGTATCTCTTGAAGATGAAGTTTGCTTCAAACTGTGCCTTGCATAAGTTTGCTATCCTCTGAAGTTTCACAGTTTATGAGAGAATAGCTTTAAATGTAAACATTTCTTTTTCTTGGGTACTGGGGGTGGGTGCTTTATGACACTCTAAAGACAGTATAGCACAAAACTGAGAAGTAAAATGAAACAGTTTTTTAATTTAGAAAAATTCAAATCTTGAAATTGCTTCATGCATTTGCATTCAACCCTCTTAAGTTGGTATTTTGTGTCAGTGGCCTTGATGCAAGTGGCCATTTTCTGCAAATCATCTAAATTATGTCTTCCTTTTGTTCTTTTTTATTTGCACACCGTTCTTCTCTGCAAAGTAACATAATATCTGATAAGCTCCCCTGACACTGCTAAAGAAAAACATCTCCACAGCACGATACTGTCAACAACCTTTTCCATCTACTTTAGCATTGTGTAGCTTCACCCCACCTTCTAACAGACCTCACAATAAAAATGTAATCAGTGTTTTCAGTCCATACATCAGTAGTCATAGTTTTTTCCTGACTGGTATACATTTATGTATTCAAGACCTTGGAAGTATGAATATGTGTTTATAGGAAGTAGCTCAAAGAGTTAAGTAACAACATATAAAATTAAAGTGAAGCACAGAACATTTTCCTATTCTTTTAAAAGTTTCTCAGTTCTTTTATTTCTGTTTTAAGAAAAGAAATGTGTACATATTTAACTTAAAATAATTATTTTTCTTTGCAACAGTTTGACAGTCACTGACAGCTACATGGAGAAATACAACAGCAAACTGATGTAATATTCTTCATGACCTGCTCCACAAAAAGATGTAGCAGGCTGCGTGTATGCTTGCTTGAGGTATAGCACTAAACCAGTATATAATGTAGCTATACACAGTCTTAAGGTTCAGACAATTTTACACCAATTGCAAATAGAGGAAACATCAACAACATCGATAAGTGTCCGTAGCTGCTTGAAACTAAATTACACTGTTGTTGTTCATAATCAATTTTGTGGGATTAGTTAAAAGAGGAGGACAAAAGACTAACAAATCAGGGAGCTTCTTCTAAAACAGCACCATAAAGACTTAGAAGCATATAGATTTTCCCCAGTGCTCGCTTGTGTGAAGAGTTGTTGGGCTTGCATTATTGACTTTCTCTGAAGGGTAGAACTGTGATACAGTTAGAGCGCCTTTCCTCACCCCTAATTATGGTGTCATAAACAGGAGAGACCATTAATGAAAACCACTCATGGCTTTGAAACAGCAGACAGGATTTGGAGGGCTGGCAGAGGTGTTAGGGTAGTCATTGGTATCAATCACAACCAAGTATTCCTGTGCGTCTTAACATGAACGAGAGGTAGTCAATAAGTCAGCCCAAGAGTTAACAGACTGTAATAGAGACACAGTGGAGGATGGGAAAGATATGTTTGACACAAGACTGCCTGTCATTTTCACAAGATGGTGATAGTGCATCATCCAGGAAAAAAAGGGCAATCTGCCATGTGTTTGTCAGCACAAATCAATATAAAAGAACATCACTTTATGTCATCAATGCTCAAAAGTATCATCATTCAATAAATAAAAAAAAGGAAAGCTTCAGAGGAATCTGCTTTTGATCTCACTGTGGCCCACAAAGGGCTAAAATGTGCTTTTTTAGTGTGATTTAAAATATTCTTGCAAACAACACAAGAGTAAGAACACTTGCACAAAAATTGTGATGGATTGCACCGTGATCTTGTAAACAATATTAACTGTGCCTAATGTTTTTTTTTTTTTTTTTTTTGCCTTTTTGGTTGTTGAGGTCCCATGCAGGTCAGGTTTCTGTAAGGTAATTGCATCCTTTGGTTCCTGAAACTCGAGGGTTTTCTCTGCAGCCCAGCAACAAACATGTAAACTTTACTAGACTGATCCTTACGACTTAGTGCTTTGCATCACTTCATATCTGTAATATAAATGGTTGTTTTTAACTAATTTACAGGGACCTTAATAATTAGTATCATCATAATCATAAACAGGCAAAAATTTGTTTTCAACAAAAAGAAAGTGCAACTATATTTGAATAGAAGTGAAATACTAAGTGTAAAACATCTGAACCAATGAGAGATGTTTTACTGTAGCAAAGTAATGGTTTAAGTTGCATAAATCAACATCTCATATCGAGTGGTAGAGTAGTGGTACCCTCTAATGAGGTTGAGTATGAAACACAGATTGGTAAATCGGTCATCAAAAATGTATTAGCTCTCTTTAATTTCTTGCCTTTATAAGGCAATTCCGTGTAATTGTGGATTATTATTAAACCAAAATATTCAGGCCTGAATGGATTCTCTTTTTTAAAACCTTTTGAGGGGTCTGATTCACATTAAAGCAGATTAATATTATAAATATGTATAAGTGGTCTTCTGCAGATAAATAAATATATCTGTTGTCCCAATAATATGGGTGTTATCATTTTGCTAATTTTATCTTTAAAAGAAGAGTTGTTTCTTCATTAAAGAAAACAAAAAATTGTGAAAAGTTCCCAAATAAGTTAAAGCTTTTGCTGGAGCAACATTCCATCAGAGCCATTCTTGCTTTTATTTGAGTTTGTGCTCCTCTTCTGCTGATGCTGTGGCATGTAGTACGTCAGCATGCATTTACAATATGATGGCTGCAGTAAAGCCAATTTGATTTTCCACAGTGAGAGGCAATAAAATGTAATTACAACATGTTTTACCATTAACTTCACAACATAGCCAAAGCAATTTCATGCTGCCTGTAAAACAACAGCAACAACAAAAAAGAGCCAACATGAAGTAGAGGCAGAGTCATGGTTGAATGGCAGAGAGGGTGCATGTGCCACTGATGGCCCTCAGCGGACTAAAGCACAGAGCAGCCCACTCACACACACACACACAAACACGAAGCGGGCCTAAACCATACAAATCTATCTCAGACACATGTTAGATAAATATTCATATGCAATAAACTGTATCAATAAATCCTCAGAGGAGTGGAAGCTATTCCACAGCAGGTCAATAACTGATTCCACCAGCAGATAATCATTTTTCTCTCAATGGTGGAGCTTGATATGATGTCGATACGTGCTGTCAGAGTTCATTCTGGTAGTAGCAGTTAGAAAGAGCATCATTGAAAGGATATGGCACCTTTTCTATTCAGCTCCATCGATCGGGAGGTTGTATGTTAGCAGTGGTAGAAGAGGGGGGCCGTCACATCTTATGCTTTATGTTGAGTTTTGTATTCATTTGAAGGGAGGCCACGGGTTGTGTGAAAGGTCTACGGCTCTGTTTGACCACAGCGTTACAGCGGACACATGGGAGTCGGCCCTTTTAATTGTCTCATTGAGACACAAGTAGCCTTGATTGGTAGTGGGGGCAGGGTCTAAAATGGCAACAGCGTTCTGATACGATGAACATATACAATCAGTCAGGATAAAGATCTCACCCTTGGCGGCATGAAAGGGGGAAGTGAGCAGTGCTCGGGAAAAATCAATACGGAACCGCTCATTTTGGAGGGACATGTGTGTCACAGTCAATAGGAGTTAATAGGCTGGGTTGTTCAGTGAAGACAGGCGGCTTGGGAGAGCAGCCGGGCTCTGACAGCTTAATACATACTGAATGGCAAGCCTGCTGCATGTAACAGTCACTGTGGACGTGTGGAGTGTGGAATGGAACCTGATGGGCGCAGGCAAAAGTTAATTATAGAACAGAGCTGAAGGTCTTAGACACAGAACTGCAGAATTACCTGTCCAGTAATCAGAACAGACGGAGGCCGCTGACCCTCACTATAAAGACTGCACACAATCTCCAGTTATTATTAGGAAAGACTGTAATGTTTACACTGTGGGAAGATCTGCAGGAAAGTTTCTAATCTGATATATAAGCTTCTCTGTTTTATGTGTTTTCAGATTTTTTCCTTCTAGTATATTACCCCAAAGGTGTAAAGAAAGTCAAATATGCAATGAATTATCAGTACCACCTTATAAGATTTCTAAGAGTACCTTTATAAAGGATTAATAAATGGTTATTACATTTTGCAATAAGTTTATGTGTAAACACCTTACAAACCATTCCTAATAAATTTTGTTTTTGTCAGATATGATCATTTAAACCTTCTGACTTCTTCAATGTTTATTATTTTTAAATTTTATTTAATTTTTATTAAGTAATAAATCCAGATACAAGGAATTTTGTTAATTGGGGTCTTCAGGTCAGACTGTTTAGCTTCACAATGAAAGACTGTCCTTTTAATTAGCACTCATCGAAACCTCATTATGATGATCATAATCTCTTAATTTTATCCACTAATTAATAATTAATTACAATTTCAGTGTAGAGTACAGTTTATGTTACCTTTTAAATTTACTTTACAGTTGACATTATAGGTACAAGTCAGTGATTTATTTAAAGACACAAAATTGTTTTAATTCAGTCTAATTAGAACTCTAAAAAATTCTCAGAGAAAGAAATTTGATTTTGTAGATTAATTTTATAAACAAATTCAGTGTCGACGTTTGGTGGCGGTTATGAGGAGTAGCCAACTGAGAAAGAGTATGGAGGAAAGTAAAAGGCTTTAGCATCAAATGACATTTCAATAAGTAGAACAGAGCGTTAGCAATCCATTCCCAACTTTTCTGAAACAATTATTGAGATGGTACCTCCAGGCGATGTGTGTTCCCAGTCCCCGGAGTGCTGCCGGCTGAAACAGTAATTGACTAAATTGTAGAACACATCGAGGCCATTTACAAATTTGCCAAAAATGAATCGTTTAAAACGAAATGAGGGTGACTCTCAAATTAGCACAGAGTATGATTGAGATGTGGCTCTGGGAATTAAGAAGCGTGATTTAGAGCTCTGCAGAAAGGAGCATCTGTGGATAGTCCAGTGTTACTCAAACCCTGCCTCTGACTCGTATTTAAATATCAGTGCGGTTCAGCAGATTATGTGTCATATTTAACAGATGGATACAGGGATGATCAAATCTCTGGCTGAGCACACCATAAACCTCAAAACAAACAATAAAACCCACAAAGCTTTGAGACTGAGCCATACAGCTGTAAAGGAATGTAACATTTATCCATGCAGTGCACTGGAGGAGATCGACTTCAAACTAGAGGCCATAAACCACTTTCTTAGCTCCAAATAATAATTTTACTGAAAGCAGTGCAATAAATCATACAACACTGATCTCACAGGTTTAAACATATTGTGCTGCAAGGTGTTTGAGAATGTGATCTTAGCTACATTTCACAAGGTGCACTGGTTTCAGGAAAACAACAACAAATTACTCTGACTGTTTAAGGTCTGTCAGTGGTGATTGATCGTTGCACAGACACTGTGTTGATTGTTGCCTGTTGTGCCGTTCCTGTAGCTCCCAGCAGCCACTGCTTTTCATCTCACCTGGGCTTAACTCCTCCAACCAGTGATGAGTAATTACTAAGTTCATTAGCTGCGCTAGTGGCCTGGAGATTTGTTAAACAAAATTTGTCAGCAACTTCCACTACTGCTTTTGAACAAGCGTTTGGCATTTAAATATGAGATGGTTCTTTACAGACTGACAGAATATCTTAAAGATTTTAGGAATTTTATTTAGCTCAACATTTTTCTTTACTAAATGAGATTTTAATTTGAAAACTGGATTCAGTGATCAACCTGGTTATTTTTGATTTTAGAATATCTAAAACATTTTGCAAAAGATAAAAAAATTGAGAAAATCTATTAAATTCTTTTTCTATTAGTGTATATTATAAAAAGTATCTGCTATGTATCAAAGTCGTTTTCTGCAGTTTATTATCTCAGTTCTGTCTTAATCTCCATTAGCCTTGCTGTAGAAGAACCAAATGTCTTGTTCTGTACATGGTTCTAATTGGCACCCCCATCTTAGGTGTGTAAAATAAAGAATTGCTGAAAAATAATATAGTAGTAGCATTTTGTTCACTGCTGATCAATGCTTTGCGAGTATTTTCTAATGCATTGTCTGGATTTTGCAAGTTTCCATACCAATGAGGTCATGTTTCTTGTAATGATCTACAAGTCTTCAATTTTTTTGGTCCATTATCTGGATTACAAGTTGTAACCTTTTGCTCTTAAGCCTTGCTACAGAAGTTCTTCATAATTTTATCAAAAGCAAAATGATGCATGGACCAAGGTTTTTATGCTTGTAGAAAAGTCTGCTTTTAAATGTTTCACATATGCACAGAATGTTATATAAACAGACTCTGAAACCAACAATTTTTTAATGGAAATATAAAATCAGCTGGTCCCTGCTTCTCTTGCTCGTTATCCCAGAGAAATTAGCTAAAAATTGGACTTTAAAGGGTTAAAATGTGACAATATAAGTCTGACCTGTTATGCCAAGAGCTTTTGTATTTATGAAAGGGACTTTAAGAAGCACTTTTTATACAAAACAAGGCAAGACAAAGGGATTCAAATGAAGAAACAATGGTGATTTGAAGGACTAAGGAAACACAACTGAGGAGGAGAAAAGATACAAATTTATGTGGAAAGATCTGAAAATCTTGGTACCAACATTTAAACTTAGATTCCACTTAATAAAGGAAGGGTTCAGGTCTAAAAGTAAATCAAAATTGAGTTTTAATTTAAATACTTTCCTTATCACAACTGAAAACGACATGAATACACACACACACACCCACCCACACACACACACACACACACACACACACATATAGGGTATATAGAATATCATAAACAGGTACTTTGACCCCTCACTGGTAAAGATGTCCAGGTTGTTTAAGCAGCCTTGAGAAAAATAGATTAAAATAACTTATTCAAAAGACCATAAATCTTTAATAGGATAAATATGAGACTGAAGTTAATTTATTTAAAAGGAAAAATAGAAATAAGAGCACAATCTTTTTATGTATGAAACGTTTTCTCAATAAGAAGTTCCTTTGTGATGTGAAGTTAAAGTGCCGCAAACTGTCTTAATATAATGTCCAAGTATTTTTTTTTCTTAATCGAACATTGTTACTTATTGATCTGCACTTTGTAAAGCCTTCCGGCGATGCTCCAATCACCACAGCTGTCAAAAGCATGAAATACACTCCGATCCTTTGCAATTTGATGGGACACTAGTTCCCATTACTGGCACATTTCCAATGTTAATTACCTTCAACATCACATCTTCTCTCTATCTAAAGAGTCTTGCACAGGCCAGTGGTGTCCCACCAGAGGACAGTAGGGGGTAAGAGTGATAGGGTGAGTGTGGAGATATTGTGCTTTGCCTTTCTAGAGCTTGTGGTGAATATGTGCATCGCTGAGTCTGGCCATTAGGGAGCATGATGTGCTTTTCTTTTCCAGACCATTTCATGTGGTCAAAATAGCATAAAGACACCATTTTGGTTCAATAGGAAAGACTTCAACTGAATAATCACGAGGGTGAAACTGTAACTATTACAGAGGCACCTCTGGGATAACCATATATAACTGGGGTGTCAAAAACAGTGTAGGGTTTCTGGAGGGCAAAGTGTTTGAAGTGTATGCTGTTAGCTTATGTTACAACATCTGCTTTTAATTACTCAATTAGCACCATCATTTAGTCTCCTTGACATTCATCCAAATGGTAAATCATAGCCGGAAGTTGTTCTGTTTAAACAGAGCGTTAAGAGGAGTCATGAAAAATGCATACTTGATAATGTATATGGATACTTAGCTAATTGAACCAATTAAATGAACAAAACTGGTTTGAGTAGGAACAGTGTGAACAAAGCCCTCAGGGAAGAAGCTTTGACATCTCTGATGTACAGCCTCCCCTCTTCCTATGCACAGACATGGGCCTGAGGTCATTATTCAGTAGACAAAAGGTTCTTGACTCCAGTCATACAGCAACAATGAGACAAAAAATTAAAAGCCGTGCAGACTAAAGGTTACTGAAAGCTTTAGTAAAGATGAAAAATACCAAAGAATCGTTTTTCTAGGAACTTGAGTGCTTTCTTTTTTTCAAAAAGCCAATAAACTACATTTTTTGTATATTATCATTACATTTATAAATTGCTAAGATTACTATGAGTTGCCTTGGTTTCCCGTTTGAAACCCAAATGTTTACAACAATTTACCTTTCTCCCAATTAAATGTATGGTTGCTGCTTATATATATCTTCAGCTTTTTTTTGTCATACTTTAATGTTTCAGATCATAAAATATTTTTCTTCTTATCATACAAGGAGGAGCCCTACAGAAACGTTTTATAGAGTTAACAACGTTTATTAAGGGCAAAATAGCCATCCAAAACAACCTGGCCCATTGGGAACATAAATAATAAATTAAATGTCATCAACTCCAGATTTTGGAGAGCTGAGTTCAATTCAACAGCCACACCCAGGGTATATTACTATCGGATCAAGGAAACAGTTTAAATAGAAACTCTCTGACAATTAAACTTAGGCTAAATCCCCAAAAAAGGATATTTCTTGAGATTGATCATGGTTCATTCTAACGATCGTTTCATGGGGAACGAGGCTTGTTTGGTCAGCTGTCGTCCAATAATACGTGAAAATATAACAAATTTAGTATAAACATTAACATATATGAAACATTTAAGGGACAAAAAAATAGCTTAACTAAGAAAATCTGGACACAAAACTTTATTTTTGTGTCAGCACAGACATACCAACATGGCCCCGAGGTTAAATGAATATCAGTTCAGTTTAAGCTTACCTCTACCCAAAGTTAAACCAATGCAATCCCCCTCTTCAACAAAAAAGTAAGAATGATTGTACCCCTGCGGTGGTGATTTCCTGCATGCTATGGATGCATAAATAAACATAGGCATAAATACACAGAGGACACTGACTGGGAGTGGGTGGCCAAGTGGGGCAGCTGTTATTAAAAGGGCTATTTATCACTGTCACCCCTCTCTAGTTCTCATCCTTCTATGCCCTCCAGCGATGTCACTGGGCTTCTCTGGAACGATGTGGCTCATCCGACCAAACACACCTCTCTATATCACCAGCAAAAATGCTCTCTGTATGTCCAACTTTAACCACTTTTATTTGTGTCGCATAACTTAATACCATTTGCTAGCTGATCTGATGGCTTGTCTGAAAAAAAAAACATTTACAGTAACAAGTAACTTAGTTCATTCAATTTCTTACAAACATCTACAGCTTAGCTATACTACACACCCCGTTCATTTTCTGCTCTGTTACTTTATTGATTTTAGCCACAATTATCCACTTTTCTGAAGCACTGCATTAAGTGAATTCCCCCTTTGTTGGACAATAAGCACAGAAGGTTGGCTAAGTCAAGCTATTCCTCAGCCTAAGGGGACTTACTATTTCTCCAGCACCCTCATCCTCATTAGCAAGACCTGATAATAAAACACACACACCTCAATTAGTCCATCTAGGGTGAAGGGAAGCAAATGAAAAAAAGTTTTCTAACTATCAAAGAATATTGTTGCAGGTCTAAACTGGAAGCAGAATATCTTAAACAGCATTTCAGAGCTGAAGCAGCTAAACTAGACCCACAGTTAAGCAGAACCTCAGATTCTACCTGCATGTGTAAAAATACATACACACAACTTTGAAGTATATCGGTGAAGGTTCTCAGTCATCCAGGTCATGGTCAAGCTTGGAAAGTTCAGTTTAGGAAACTTTGATTTCTCAACCAAATACCTAACAACGAAGCCCTAAAACAAAGTAAACAATAAAACAAAAAAACAAAACCGCAATATACACATAAAACAGAGAGAGAGAGAGAGAGACTCACACAGAGAAAAGCTGCAATTAGAAAAGTTTTCATTGATATGAATGAAATAAGTTGTTTGGCGTTCAGGCCCAGGCAGAAGACTATGATGCTGTGAATCAGCAAGGATGAGAGTAGTCTTCCCCCTAGCCAGGGGGTGAGTGGAACTGAAAATAGTCTGAAAGTGAGGGAGGAAATGGAGGTAGGTGAAAGTTCGCTGGCATACTAGAGGAAGGCTAGGCCAGGAGCTAAATGAAGGGGATCTTGAAAGATGAATGGCTTTGGAGGAGGTGCAGTCCTGAAATTGGTTGGTTGAACTTGGAGCAAGGGAGATCACAGGTGGTCCAGGTGAAGCTGATAAGAGTCTTTCAGATTAAATTTTCTCTTAAGATTTATTAGAAAAAAAAGTCATCATCAAAAAAATGTAAATATATTAACATATATATATAACTTAACGTAAAAGAGGTAATGCCTTTGTATGGATAATAGATCAAAATTGAAAAAGCCAAACACAGAAGAGTTGAATAAAATTAAAAACACCCATATTTAAATTAGAGTACATAAATAGATAAAAATGTAGCTTTCCATGATTCTTCTTTGACATTTAACTTCAAAACAACAAATGTGACATAAAACTTCATTGCCTTTCAACCAGTCATTTGCCCAATTCATTTTATAGTGTGCCTTTTGCCTTAATGCCATGCATATCACTCCACTTTTTTAACACGCAACTCTACTTGCACTGGTGGTCTCTAGATCCCATAAACCTCTCACATGCAGCAATCCACTCACGATTAATGAAGTGCTTACTTAACCAATTTAAACCCTTAATTCCTATTAATTCAACATAATAGCCACCATCTCAAACAGAATTAGCAGCACTCTAGCAAGAAGCCTGCAAATCTCTGAGGGCCAGAAAGAGTCAAGCCAGCAAATTCCACATTCTTTGATAAATATGTAACAATATGTATATCACTGTGAAAATGCATAACCCTCGTGTAAGACCCCTATCAAGTCTGCTTTACACCTGTATTACATTTCTCCCTCAATCAGCAGCTTTTCTGAGACGCAAGCCTCCCACGAGGAGTAGAAACCATTACAAGGCAGCGCAGCTCATTTGCAGAAAGATTGGAGATCACACCGCATCAAAAAAAGCATGTGAGACATTTCTCAGGGCAAAATTGATTTATTCCATTTCTAGGTTTGCAGGCAGCATCAGTATCAGTGTATTTAATGTAAATCCCCAATCTGGAGCTGATTTGCTGTGTGGGCTGCTGCTTACTGTGCAAGTGAGAAACACACCAATCGAACAGCACAAAAGGTTGGTTAAATGCAAGACGAGGGTGCATGCAACATTTCTTTATATGAATTTCAATGTTGTTTAAGGAAGTGTAAAAATGCAGCACAGAATATGCATAAAGACAGAATAAAATGTTCCATAAATACACAAATAATATGAAAAGATCAATGTAAAATTATTGAAACTGGAAAACAATCATTGGATTTTTAAAGTTTGAGTGTTAATTTCTTAGATAAATTTGAAGCAGTGTCAAAGTTTACCAGTTATAACATACTTTAAAATGAATAAAGAAGAATAAAAATACTTTATAATAATAATAACATCTCATATGAAAATTATCTTGAAAGTTATTTGTCTCACATTCACGACTACAAGTCCAATGGGTTTTTCTTTCAATATCTAAAGTCTTCCAAGTTTTTATTTATCACAATTAATATTCCCTTAAAAACTGAACAGGGAAAGTTTTGCTAGATTTAAAAAGGCAGTTTCAAACCAAAGAAAAATTTACGGAGAAAAATTAATCAAGAAATAAACCAGAAAGTTTTTCTTTTTTTCCCCCATCATTAGAGTGCCATGTATTTTGTTTTTAGCAAAAACTTTTCTTATTTCAGTAATTCATGCTACCATTCATATGCCAGACTTTCTTTTCTGCTTATTGTAGCAAGACACTGCAACACCAAAATGCAGCAACAGCAAATGAATCCCCTAAATTGGTGACAGTCAATACCAACGTCTGGCTTAAAACACAAAATACACTCGGAATATAATAATAAAACAAAGATCAAAACATGCACAATAGTTTGAATGCTTAATTTGCCCTCTTTGCACTGTTTCCATCAAAACTACAAAGATTAAATTGTATAAAAATCATAGTAGGTTGTATTTCCTGCATTTTAACCAACTTTGTTGGAAATTTGTTTTATATTATTCAGGTATTTTTTCCAAAAAATTGTAAAACACTATAGGCTTAACTTGGATTAACTAGTGTCCAAGAAAGCTGGACATGTCTTCCCTTTTTCTTATCAGATATACCCCTTCTGTATAAGCCACAAAGACATAATGTCATTCTTTGGTTGAGATAAAAACATAAACAAATAAATAAATATCTCTGAACATTTTAATTTTCCCTTGAAAGAAAAAAAAATAAAACGATCAAGCACAGCCTGTGGCTAGAGGAGCCTGACTGCATGCTGGTGGGGGGTAAAAGACAGCCTTCGGGGGTGTGGAGGGCGTCTGTTTTTTAATGAGCTGAAACTTTAAATACTGCATAATATATAATAAAAATGGGAAGTGTATTTCACTCTCCTGAAAAAAGTGGGAAAAAACTATTAAAATCCATTTCTCCCTTAATGTCAACAGAGTAAACATTAAGTATGAATGAAGTGAATGTGATAGAGCAACATCACCAAGAAAGAAAAGCAGAAAAATAATCAACTTAAACAAAAAAAAGAAGAGGGATGTGGATGAAAATAGGAGCACATGCTTAGGGCCATCAAATTAACATAGCACAACTGGAACTTTAATGGCACAACAGCAATTAGTTTCAAAGTTATTGATTTATTTCTCTTTTTTTAGGCTATGACTGGACATGTTTTTAGACCAAAAAAAGCCCTCAATTGAAAACTGTATTACCGACAAAGCTGTTTTTGTAAGTAGAGAAAAAGAATGATAGACTTTCTCATCCTAACAGTGAAGAAATACACCTAATAGATTCTTAGCTATTTATTGGCACAAGAAAAAGAAAACACACGCTTTAAATAAAGAATTATTAATATAGTACTATTAAGGCAAAGCTTATCAAACTGGCATGTACACATGATGAAAAAAAGTTTTCATTTCAGGCGTCAGAGTATGAATAAAGAAATACGCCATTTCCCGGTAAATGTTGTGACACTGTTTGCTGAGACGTCAACATGAACATGTAATTCCAGTGCTGTCCTTAAAGTGATCTGAGTGATGGCTCAGGTATCCCTGCTGCTCGCTGAGTAAAGCATAGAGACGACACCGGTGGCCGATTCCACAAGCTCACATAATGATAACCTCTCCAGCATTAGCTGCAGGGGTTGTTCGTGCAATAATTGTTTCTGCCAAGCCATATATCTGTATGACAGGAAAAACGTTGGTGTGCTAAATAATTCATTTGCAGAGTGGCTCCATCAACTATTTCAAGGAGATTAAAGTAATTTTTTTTTTTTAGGCCAAAGCAACTGAACAACGCTGCAGCTAATTAGAAAATAATTACAACTCTCTGAAAGTTGATTAGCAATTTCACTGCTCAACATTAACAATTCACATTAACACTCCTCGGCCTGAGCACTTGTATTGCTTTACTTACCTAAACTCTAAATAGTACAAGTATTTAAAGATTTCACCTTGACAAAACTTATTACCAGCACCAGCTTGCAATTAAACATGCCAAACTGGCATTAATTGTTTGCTCATTACCACTTTAGATGCCTGTTGGGTAATTTAGACACTTCAATATGGGACCAGACTATTAAAAAGCATCAGTCTTGCTGTAAGTGCAGTCCTCCGTTTTGTTAAGTTACAGAAGTCCATTTGCAGTTCAGATAACCAATACCCACCGTGGTGGTGACTAAGGTTTAATATATAATGCTAAGCCTCTGTCTGAACTGAAGGGGAGACCTCCCCCGCAGTTTAGAGTGACTCAAGGGTGAAGCCCTGAAAACAAATACAATCCACTCACATGCTCCACAGTTTGGATTTCACGTCATCCCATAATAGCTGTAAAGAAAGGCTTCAAGACGGCTGCAACCCCGTGCAGTTGTGTCTAGCTGCAAGGTGGTATCAATGCACCTCTTTGGGTCAAAGGGTCAATGAGTAATTAAGACATGGTTGCCTGAGCATTCCCCATGCACACTTTCAGAACTGATGAAAGGCTGCCAATGAAAGGAGGAGGATTTAAGTGCAGCCTGATACCAAGGATCAGATTTCTGTAAGTGTGTCTAAATATTCCTTGTTCAGGGCAATTAGTTTGATTAAAGTCATAGTCTGGTGTCATTGTGCTGTTGAAGAGGATTTTACACACACACACGTATTGCATGGTAATATTAATAGTTTGTATAGACTCAAGGTACTTTGTCACCTCAAAAACCTTTTAGATTGTCCTTTTTAAGTGTACTTAAGCTTCCATTAGAGACAGCACAAATGTTTTCCTTTTGTTAAAAATCATGCTTTCAGATGTAACTACATGCTTTTTATGGAAGTGATCCTGGTAGCATTTTGCTCAAAACATTCCTACATGTCGAGTAACTTCTATAAAGCAGGTCAATCTGAAATAGCATGTATAGCCTAACATGGCGCAAGCCTTCATGTGCACAGAGGTCAAAAGGTGCATTGATTTCCATGTACGACAAGAAATTATTCATTCATTTTTATTGCGTTAAAAATGAAGAGGCCAAGGCCTGAAAATTGAGGTCGCTGATAAACGCTAGGAAAAGGAGACGCTGAGGAGAGAAATCAATAAGGCAGTTTGTCAGCCTGATTCTCAGAGGGCGCAGGAGTCTGAAACGGAGGTAAGCCTGCGCTGTCAGCAAAGCACATTACCAGAAATCAAAGGCCAGTGAGGCCCGAAGGAAGGGATGTACATGTCTTCTAACAAAGGACACATTTTAGTAATTAAAACCTATTTCATCAGAGCTGTGTTGTCACTGATTTTCTTCTAACATTATTGACCATCTGTAGTGTCGAGGATGACCACTAATTCAACTTAAAATAAATATTCTGGGGTGGTAGTGATTCTTGCTTTATCAATCAAGATGGAGCAAAATAGACAACAGAATAAACTAATGTAAGTTAAAAATTTGATGAGACACTAACAGGACCATTTTCGTCCTTACATGATTCAGAGAATCCACTAAAGAAAGCAGTAGCAATTGTTATACAAAAATACATTTAAAAAAATAGATACTGTTTAACTTTGATGCTACTGCTCCAATCAGCATGCCTTGATAATATGTAAGAACTGAAAATATTCACTCAGTTTTAAAAGGGATTAAGCTTTCCATTTAACTCTGAACAAATGTATTTATAGTGCTTTGCTAAAATATCCATACACCTAAAACGTTTAGCATTTTGTGATGTTACAAACTTGCCTTTTAGAGAAGAATTTAATGGGTAGTTGAAAACAAACTAGTGCAGAATTGTGGAGTAAAATCGTTTTCAATTGTCTTTGCAAATGTGCATGGATCTATGAGGCTTTGCTCATATAGTGACTACATTTCTTTGCATATTCTTGGTAAAATACGTTAACTTTAGACACACTCAATCCTTAAAGTCTAGCCTTAGATTTTGAAAGGGAATTATGTCTGGATTTTTGCTTGCCAACCAATGAATATGGTTTGATCTACACCATTTAGCTGTTTGCATTATTATGATTACTGCCCTATCAAAGGAGAATCTAAGCTTTAGTCTTGAGTCATTTGCTGCTTCTAACAACTTTTCCTCTATTAGCTTGTGAATGAAATGTATTGTGAATTGGTACTAAATATCATAAAACTGAAATTCATTTAACAAGGTTTTTAAAAAGTTAAAGGGGTAGGAGCATTGTGGGCTTTTAAGGTAGCTGTAATCAAAACTTTACTTAAACCTTTTCTTGATACAAATGACTTGATAAATTAAAGTCCTGTATTTATTTTATCTTCTTATGTTATCTAAAATTCTAATGACCCTTTTAAACGGTTTTAGAGCTCATCATAGCACTGAAACAGAACTGCTGAAAGACTCTAATGATATTCTAATGGCCTCAGATAATTTACATGCGTCTTTACTTGTCCTGTTAGATCTCAGTGCTGCATTTTATACAGTCAATCACAACATTCTTTTACAAGGGTTCAAACCTTCTTTAGGAATTCAGGGAACTTCATTAGTTTGGTTTAAATCTTACTTGTCTGACACATTTCAGTTTGTTCGTGTTGATGATACATCCTCCTCAAGCTCCTGGGTCTCTTTTGGAGTACCACAGGGGTCAGTGCTAGGACCAGTTCTCTTTACTATATATATTAAATATGCTGATGATACTCAGCTTTATTTGTTCATAAATCCTGGTAAAATCTGTTACATAGACTACATGCATGTCTCGTAGACATAAAAACCTGGATGGTTTTCTGCTTTTCAATACAGATAAAACTGAAGTTATTGTCCTTGGACCAAAGCGTTTGAAAAAGAGGCTACTTTATCTTGATGGAAGAGCTCATCATATCTTGATCTCAGATAGTAATGTAAAACAAAACATTGGTGTTATTTTTGATCAGAGTTTTCATTTAAATCCCATATTAAAAGATTCCTAGAATTTTCTTCTTCCATTCCTGGAATATTGCAGAAATTAAGAATATGCCTACCTTGTTTAGGGGTGATGCTGAGAAACTAGTCCATGCATTTGTTACTTTTTTATTAGTTTTGGTCAGTATTGCAAACAGTCTCTTTGCTTTTAAGGCTAGGCTTAAAACTTTCCATTTTAATAAAAATTATAGTTATAGTGGTTCAGTTTATCCTAAATTGCTACAGTTATGCTGCTATAGGATTAGGCATTTGAGGAACATAGGGACTTTCCATTACTCTGTTTCCTTTTACTTCTATTTTCCAAATCTGCCTTATTTGTTAGTCCAACCCCTAACTTATATTCTCTCTGTTTTTTCTTGTCATAGTAGCTTAATCTGGTCTGTTCCTGTTTAACTATGACATCACCGTGGAGAGAAATATTGGGGCCCAGTCCTGCTTGTCTAATACTCATAGGTAAGGGTTTAGCTTTTACCATTACAAACTGTATGTTGTCTCTTTCATCCCTTTTGACATGAAAGCCACTAAGACCTCATCTGCTCAACTGTTTCTTTCCTAGACAAAACCACCGAGGAAGCTAGTTTAGGATGACCTTTTCTGACAGAGTATTTATGGATCAGTGAGTCTAGGTTTTTCTTGTACGTTTGCTTCTCTACTTGAACCACCAATATGCCTTGGCACAAGGTCGCTAACACTGAGCCTGGTTCTGCAGGTTTCTTCCTTATAGAAGAGATTCTTTCCTCTCCACTGTCACAACATGCATGCTCTGTGTGAGGAACTGATGTAAAGCCAACAACAAAATGCAAATGTATAGTGTCGCCATTTGCAATTCCCTGAGGCCTGATCCCTGTAAAGTCAATGACAAATCAACTGGCTTTCCTTTGGTAGAAAACATTTAACCAATCTGACTGTATGACTCCATTAAATTGGCGCTGTGAGATGACGGTTTGGCACTATTCAAATAACCCTAACTGAAAAGAGTACCTCAGATTAAAGAAAAACAAAAAAAAAACCCAGAAAAATCTCTCTACTTACATTATTTTGTATACTTTAGTCAATTTAAAATATGATTTAAAAAATCATAAAATCAAACTTGGGTTTAGGTTTAACTTGGGTTAGTTAGAATAAATTTAGATTTTAACACCCATAGTTCTGCACAGACGACTAAAGTTTAATGGATTTTACGATGCATCAAGAAAAGCATTAAATATTTATTAATTTATCAAAGAATAAATAAGGCCACCATATAGCATCATGGCACATCCAAATATACCAGAACATCATTATGAGAAAATCCAGAAGCTTGATTGACATCAGGGTCTTAATACGTAACAAAGAAGTCCTCTATTTCAGTACTGTGCACCATCTTCTTCTTTATAGGCAAAATAGACTGTGACAGGTCCAACACTCGTCTGTACCATTTCTGTAGCTCCTATCACCATCCAGCAGCCAATGCCATAGGCCAGACAGGGGATACCTGTAACAATGGGCACACATGTATTATTTCACTCTATTTTAACCTGGAATAGAATTATTTACATCAAGTTGCAGCAAAAAATCTTTTTGTCAAATTTTATACCTAAATGCTGACTTTTTTTCTGTAGTTTTAATAACTATCTGGACCTTTAGGTACAGAACATTTGTCATATTAAATTTTATTATCGGTATGTTACATAAATCCTGAAGATAAAACAGTGCTGAAGGAGGCATCAATGCCTGCGCAGTGATGAAGTGGTATGCTCCCCCTTTAGATGACAACAAAACAAAATTAGGTGACTTTTGTTCCAAAATCTAGAACACTCAATTTAGATATGCCAGCTTCAAACTGTTATAATGCTGTTTAAAGGACAATTTGTGATCCTTAATTTTTGTCAGAATCTTAAAAAATACTCTCATTGCTTTGATGGGTATCTAAACCAGTGTCTAGGGCCATGTAGCAGGTAACCTTTTTGCTTTTGATTGGTTTAATGGTGAGAAAAAGCTTAACTGTGGCAAATCATAGAAAAGACTAAATATATATAATCCGCGTAACTAGAACTGCATTTATACATTTCTCTGTTGCTTTTCTTTGAGCAACAGAAATACAGAATTTTTTTCCTGCTCCTTTTTTAGACTAAGATGATAATGTCACAACGTTTTTAAGATACATAGGAATATTTCTTATTTTTAGCTAATTATGAAATACTGACCCAAATTAATAACTTTCAGCATGGTAAAAAACTTGTCTTCGAGGTCCAGGTTCTGTGGAGGTGCTTTGGTGCAATGATATTTCACAAAGGGGAAGCAACCTGTCCTCAGTATGTGGTAATTGGATCCCTGAACTTCCCAGTTAAAGTTGGAGAGACCAAACTGATCATTGTAGATAGAGCTGTAGGGGACACAGAATGAAGTCCAGGGTGGGAGTCTGCGCTGCTGCAGATGGCAGGTTAACACCTCTGAAGCTGCTGGCCATGGACCCTTTTTGCCAAATCTGCTCGGAAACAGGGCAATCTGCAAGAAGATGCTGTGTATCCTCTGCAAAAATACCTTCATGACTTCTGTAATACACAAAACTTGGTTTTAAATTTTGCAATACTAGTCCACAGATCCTGAATGAACATTTATCTCAAAGGTTAGTTCACTGCATTTATTAACTGGATTATCTTGGAACAAAACAAGTTGGCAATGTAAACTATTAGGTCAAATAATGAGATTATCCTGAACTGATATGTAGTCTTTTAAACACCTGTTATGTCTGAGAAAACATTTAATTTGAAAAAGTTTAGAAAAGGACGCAACTTAAAGGCCTAACAGAGTTCCATCTTGAAAAATGTAACCATCCTGTTTTTGCAAATTAAACTTTGATTTAAAAAAATATTTTTTTGTATTCATAGATATATTATACAATGAGAATAAAAGAGAGTAAGATAAAAAATAACAACAACGGCGGAATAAAATACTCTAGATTCCTTACACACAGGCTTTTCATCAGCGGAATCGGACAGAAGTTGAACATGGTTATCCACAACAGTCACGCAACCAAGGACAGCAACCCCAACCCTCAACAATGGGAATCAGCTAATGCTAATTGTTAAAAAAACGCCCCACGACCAACTGACTCGTTGAGTTACCAAACAAACTAAACTCGGTTGACTAGAATTTCAATCAAATAAATGTTCAAAACATTCCGCTAAAAAGATCTTATATTCGGCAACAATCAACAGCAGAAGGACAGACTTGGTACTACATTTAAATTTGTTCGGTCGAAAACACTGCGTGGTTAGTAAAGTTCCTGTTTGGAACGAAACCTACATAGGATAAGTACGGTTAAGCGCAGAAATAATTTATAGCAAAATAATTGCGGATTTATTTCTTACGTTGATTCAATTCGATTTCTGATATAAAATAATATAACTGGCATCACTTAAAAGGTGATACAAGATACAAGTGACAAAAGATTTGTAAACCAAGTATGAATCTTAACACTATA
>JAUZNJ010000039.1:567617-616185 GCA_034780135.1 Jordanella pulchra
GAACAGTTTTGGAAAAGTAAACTGAAGGATTTCTGCTTGGTCTGTTCTTGGGTCGATTACATCACTAGAAACACAAGTAACAAGCTGATCATCTGCGATGGTCCCACTGAACTGGAAGTGCAAAAGGTTTAAAGGTCCTTTCATACAAATGTTTGGGGTTTTTTTTCTTTTTTCTTACCTTGACTGCTGTTGCCTGTAACTTTATAGTTTTTATGTTAATATCTGCCTCCAATGCAAAACAGGCTTTTGTTTAGCAATAATGAGTCTAAGTTTAAAGCATTGTTGTCAGTTGCCCAGAGCTGAATGAGAAGTGATGTTGAACACAATGTATTTTTTTTTCACCGCTGCAGTTAAAGAAGAAAGCAGCATTCCCTGAAGACTTACTGACCCCAATGACTCCAAGAACTGGTCACCACCTTCTTTCATCTTTCGACTCACTTTACAGTCATTATAATCCCTATTCATGGCCCCTCTCTGGGTAAGGTTACTCTTACTCTAATTCCCTTGATTTGACAAACAGCCCTCCACCAGAAGACATCAGGGAAAACACACGGTGGCTTTTGTTTGGCCTTTGAGAATGTAAAGCCTTTTTGCAAAAGTATTCATACCCCCTGGACTTTTTACCTTTTTCTGTCCTGTCACAGCCACTAACATATTCTTTTGGAGATTTATTCAATGCACCAAAGGGTAGTAAATGATTGTGAAGTGCAAAGAATGTCTTTGTTAATAAAAACAGAGAGGAGCAGTCAGCATTTGCTATTCTTTTATTCAGGTGATTTTAAACAGCCAGTTACCTTCAGAAGTGAGTAAATGAGTAAATATGGTATGATTATGTAAAAAGTATTTTTTACTGTTCTGTTAAGACCTAGAGCTTCACCTTAGTAGACAAACAGCATCATGAAGGATAAAGAACAACCCAGAAACCTCAAGAATAAAGTTGTGTAGAAAATTAAAGCTTGTTTAATTGTTTAATAGCCATTATTGGTGAATAAACCAGAGAAGAACTCATAACGCACCTTGTAACACTGGAGAAACTGCCAAGTGGATTTCATCAAGAAACAAAACATGATGTGTAAACCCACTAAAGTAACATTCATTTATTATCTTAACCTGCTTATTCTTTCAAGGTTCCAGGAGTGCTGGTGCAATCTCAGCTGTGATGGCCAAATCCATGGACTCTTTTGTTGGTAAATCCTTGCATGCACAATTTTATTTTTTCATAAAAATGCAACACTTTAGTTTCAATTAAAAAATAACTTTATTAGTTGATTTGGATACATTTGGATTAATGTTCTATGTGTTAGGGTGCACATGTGTGTTTGATATCAACTTAAAGTTAATTTAGTGCGCTTCAGATCAACTGTCTGTTTTTCCTGCTGGTACTTACCTGCCTTGTAGTTGCCAGATAAAGGGTGGGGTCATTGCTCAGCAGGCTTAAATGCTGATTGGACTGCACCACTAGTTCTTGCTGGCAGGGGGAATTTGTGGTTTCTTTGTTTAGACAAGTTTGGTATTTAAGGAAATGGTAGGCTGTAAATTCAATGAATTCTTTGAGTTTCATTTTTGGGTCTTTAGTTTAGCCAAACTTGGCTGGTCTGTGATTTGTTTTGTGTTTTTTTGTAATTGTATTCTGTTTAGTTACACTATTGTGTCTTTATTAGGTCTGATCAGCCAGTATATAAACCTCTGTGCGTCATTTTTTTTGTGTTTTTTTTTTGCATGAGTTCAGTTTTGTTTCCTTGACCCCTTTTATGAGCTCAGTTTATTTTTGACATTTATAATCTTTGGCTTAAAAGAAAAATATATATATTTTTTTCTAATATGTCCTGTGACTCCTCCTGTTTTTAATTCGGTCCATCACATCGGCACTCACTGGCGACAGTCCATCACAACTCACTACAGAGAACCACGTGATGAACAGCCCTGCAAGTACGATTAGGAGGGACCAATTAACCTAACAGTCGTGTCTTTGCACTATAGGAGGAGCCCAGAGGAAGCCCACTCATGCAAACTCCACACATAAAGACAGAGGCCATCATTTGAACCCATTACTTTCTTTACAAGCAAATTTATTATATTTCATGGCTGTAAAATGGTTAAATAAGTTGCAATGATTGTGGTTTTGAGCGAGTGAACATTAGCTTTCAGTATTTGTCAGTTATTTGTGTACTCGTGATTACCTTAGTTTTTTTCTTGACAGTAAAAGTAACCTGATGGTTAAAAGCAGCCACAGTAACAAACATAGTTGCAAACTGCTTTTTTTTCAATATCTTGTTCGGTTTACAAGAACAAGATATTGCTCAGCTATTAAATTGTATGAATGAGGGCAGCTTCTGGAAACACATGTGTCCTAAAGTAGTTAGTAATTAAATAAAAGATTAAAGAAAACAAGAGAAATTGAATAAATAGATAACAAATCATTCATCAGGAGGCGATCCCAGCAGAAGAGCATCAGCAGAACAATATTAGAATGAGGAGAACCAGCAGCAAGGAAGAAGAAGTGGAACCAGACACCAGGGAAATATAAACAGGGGAAAGTGCAGAGTCTAGAACTGTGAAATTAGGAAACTCCACTAGATCCCTCACTTAAGTTTGATTGGCAGCTGAATGCACTCTTTCTTTCTATAAGAGCAGTAACACAGCTTTTTGAACTTGGCTTTTTAATTTTAACTGTTCTTTTTTCTTTATGTCAGGTGTTATTATTCATTTCAAGCTTTGGCATTTTTTAGCCCTGACACACAAATCTTCGAATAGACAGGGGATGCATTTACAATACTTTTTAACATGACTGTCTGAGTTATTTATTCTGCTGAGTGACCTCTTAAAGAGTCCTCAAAGTCTTTACTTCTTTTGTAAGACTTCCTACAGCAATCAACCCACCCCCACCACCCACCCCTGAATCCCAAGAATGTAAACCCACTAAATATACAAAGAACATGGAAAAATTAGGGAATGTGGGGAACCCACAGCATTCCTCTTTTCATGTGTGTAAGCAGAGACAGGCATGGTTCCTCTATAGTTCCTTTGTCTCCAGTTGTGCCTGTGTGCTATATCATTATCAACATTCACATCTGGATGGACTTAGTGAAGAAATCCTATAAAGAATCTAATGGGCTCTTCAAACATTTTTGAAGACTGATTAAGCACCGTTTCAGATCTTTTTCACTTAAATACCTTCCATATGGGATTTATTTTTGTTCTCACTGATTTTATCTTCCCCACTTGGTCCTATCATTATTGTGATGGTTTGGGGGGTTTAGCAGGAACCTTACTCCACATACAGTGGACATAAATATTACAGAAAAAGAACCACCTCTGTTAGGCTAAGATAAATAATTTTAGAACCTGTATTCACTCAAGATGCCACAAAAATCCTGAATTATTAAAAAACAAACGAAAACGGGAAATAAGGCTACAATAATGTGTTTGCAGAAAGATGCTCACCCTTAAACCTCAAGACTTTGTTCAACACCCTTTGTGATTCACTTCCAGCCTTCAGTTATCCTAGGTTCGCTTGATCTACTTGATCTACAAGGTAAACTAGGTAAACATTGTCACGTTAAGAAATAACCCACTGATGCATGACTTTTTATGCTAGGAGAAAAAAATATTTAACCTTTGTTTTTTTAAGCTTGTGGGTCAACAATAAAATATTGATCGTAGCATCTTAGTATGCACACACTTGGACATGTTTTTATGTTTTTATTTGTTTTATTTTGTGTTTCAACTTATTTTTTATGTTATCTTTTTAGCTGATGTTTAATGGATAATTGTTGCATTCAAGATATGCATTTAAAATTACCCATTTTAGTAGAGGTCCACCTTTTACATTCACCGTATAAATATATCATGTATAGAAGGGATTCTTATTTTAATTAATTATATCATAAAGGTTTTTAAAGAAATATCTTCAATATAAAAAATGTGATAAAAAAAACAATCTCTTTTAGATTACAGTAAGTTTTAAGAGAAAATAGGGAAAAAAATTCCCCTCTGCTATTAAGGATTCCACAAACTGCATGTGCTCAAGTTTGGTTTGCGTACTTGCACTGTAAACCTGACACCTGCCATTTTAAGCTTTTCAGAAGTAGAAATGTGGAAATAAACAGCAACAAGGAACACAAACAATGTGTTTGTCTATACTTGTTTGAGGTCTTGTAAATCAAAATTACATATTTTAGTGATTGAAGAAATTGTTTTTGTTAGATACAGTAGTCTATAATTTGCTATCATGAGTGTTGTTTTTCTCATCTTCATTTAAAAGGTCATATAGGACATATGTATATATCCATATACATTGAGCATATATATCTAGCCATGTTTTACTGATAATGTTCTTTTTGTAAACGTCAATCAAAGAAATAGTCAGGAATGCATTATTTTTGTTATAATAAGTAGGGCAATACCACACACTTGCCACAAGATGTCGCTAAATGTAACATTTTGCAGAACTAAATTTCGTATAGGCTGGAAAATAGTACTTATAAGATGGTATTTCTATTTTAGGATCTAGGGAAGAAGTCTAAAGTTAAAAAATGTTATTTTTAAGTTATTATCACACTAACCTTTCACCTGTTTTCATTATCACTCAGCAACAATTATTTCAGAACCACAATTGTGTCATATTACCTTCTTATTCTATGACTGTCTTACAGCTGGAACAGTTGGTTCCATTTGAAAAGAATTCAAGCTGAACAAAAGAGAATCTAACAAAAAGATACAAGTTCCCATATCTTTATTTGAAATTAGAAAGGTTTCCGAAAGCGAATGTGTGGTTTAAATGTTCACTCAGTAAACAGTCAGTGATAACAATGCTATAAAATATTGTATTTGTAATTATTATTATTATTATTATTATTATTGTTGTTGTTGTTGTTGTCGTTGTTGCTGTCGGTGCATCGTATAAGTTGTAATATTTATCCTTTTGCATTCATTTTTTATACAAGTTGTATTTTAGTATTCCGTTAACACTCCACTCCAGTTGGTGGCGGTAGTGCATCAAAGTGTTGCTGTAAGAAGAAGAATGACGCCAATTCTATTACAGGAAGCCAACTTTAGCTTGTAGCATAACAACTCGGATTTCTATGAAATATATGCTTTTTGACACACAGTAGCGAGATTATAACATTCAGATGTTTGAATTGAGCTATAGACGGTGTTTATACGCAGAGGTAAGACTTTTTGAAGCTGCTCTTGCACAAGTAAACTGAACAGTTAGTACCTCGATATACCACAAAATGTATTCTTATTATTAACCTAGAAAACATGATTATTTTTTGGTAAAATAGTGTGAAATAATAGTGCCAACGCTTCACCACTATAGCTAACTGAATGGGATTTTGAGCATACGGTAACTGAAAGGAAACCGGTCACGTTAAAACACGATGATCATCCACATTGAACAAAGCACAGAACAGCAGCTAACAGCATCCGTTTACTCTTTCAGTTTTGAGGAATGGTCTGACTCTGCAGCAACAACCATGCATAGCCGTTTGCAGGAGCTGAAGAAGGAAGAGGAGACTCTCCTCAAAATCAAAGTCATGTTGCAAGACCAGCTGAACCGCCTGAAGGTCAGCGCGAGTTCATAAAGATATAGAAGATTGTTTGCACATGATCTTATATAGTCTTGTTTTTACACATTGTGTTGTAGTTTGAAGAAGGAGCCTTGAAGTCTATCATCAACGCTCAAACAGAAGAAGGAGCCTCCCAGGAACCTCCAACAGAACATGAGGTAAAAATAAAATGAATCACTTCAGTTAAGACATCAATGGTTATGAAAATCTCTATATTGTTTTTAAATGTCAGTATGACCTCATTAATTACGTGTAAGATCATTCAAATTAAATTAGTTGGAAAATATATTAGCAATCAGGTTGTTTTGCAGTAAATCTCAGCAACATAATGTTAACCACACTGAAGATGCTGAATTCCTTTCAGTATAATTACAGTTATTTTTGCCTCTCAGCTAATTTTGGATGCATAACTTATTACAAAGAAATTTAAAGACATCAATGTACTATTGACATCAATTGAACTAGTGCACAGACTTCATGGGATATATGTTTTAGATTATTTTGTTTTATAGGCAAGTTTTAGTTCCTTCCTAATGAATAAGCTTTCCTCATCAAAAGTCCATATCCAGTGTCTCTTTCTTTCCATTCCAACTAAAAAAATGAAATCTAGTTTGGTGTTTTTTACTTTATAATGATAAACTTTTTTGTCATTATGAATTAAAAAAAGGACTTTTTAAAAGTTACTTAAAAAAAAGCTTTAATTAAATAATGATGCCTTCATAATAATTTTTATTATTGGGATAAATGTTCAAATTAAATCATTCTTTTGATCAGTTTTAAATTATCTTAAAAAAATAATAATTGCGACTTTTTTGATTGCATTCAGTTATTTCACAATTTCATTGTCGCATTATTTATTATTTTATTCAAGTAGACACTTCTTTCATAATAATTTATTCATTTGTTTATGTATTTATGATACATGTAATTTTCGGCACTTTCACATTTCATATTCACTTAACTTTAATACCTTTGGCTTTAGAGGACTCATAATAAATAAAGTTGATCAATATTCGAGTTACTCAGTTCAAAGTTTTTCTTTTAATGGTTACACTACATCCACAGGCAGCATTGTGCTGTGGGAATGCTTTTCTTTAACTTGTACAATAGGGCTGCAACTAGTAACTATTTTACTGATTGATTAATCTGTTGATTATTCTTCCACTATATCACTTCATAATTGAATAGCAAAAGGCGCCTGAATGAAAATTTTATGCAGAATTTAAAGCGGTTGAAGCTAAAATAATGCCACTTACGGAGTTTAGCATCAATCATATTTATAGACAAACTAGGTTTTTCATCTTAAATCCAAAGTGTTGATAGATAGATAGATAGATAGATAGATAGATAGATAGATAGATAGATAGATAGATAGATAGATAGATAGATAGATATCTCATAATTTGGCATAACACCTCCAGTTAATTCACGATGAATTGATAACTAAATTAGTTGACAATAATAGATTAATCACAATTAATTGTTTCAGCCCAATGGTACATGTTACTCCCTCAGAGCTTAATACAGAACAAAGCCACCAGAGGGGCAAAGGAAAGGTAAAGATAAAGGAATATTTATGTTAGTGTCCCGTTCAAAGTCCAAACCTAGATCAAACTAAGACTCTAAAAATACCCATGAATTAAATAGATGCTTTCCATCTGGTTTGATTTGGCTAGTTTGCAACAATGACTGAGCAAGAATTTCTTTCTCTGGATGAACACAACTGGTAAAAATTCAACTTTTTTTTGGTTATTACATTGAAAAGCAGTTTGATGGAATATTGGTTGAATGGGTTTTATTTAGAGGTGTCAGGTTAAAGCAGGTTAAATGCAAGTGATCCTGTTTAATTCATTCTATATTCTATATCTTTACTTCTGGGTTAAAAATCTGTCCAAATTTCACTTAACAATATCACGTTGTCTTGATCTGTTAATTATGTCACAAATCATTGTGAAACTATGATTATGTTGCAGAGTTCTGTCTTTCACGTTTTGCCTCTGACGGAAGTTTAATTTATTCCTATTCTTGCAGGTTAATGTTAATCTTGATGATGAGAGCGAAATCAATCGAACCAAACTCTTACTGAATAATGCTGAAGATTATGACATGGAGGAGGAGGAGGAGGAGGATGAGGAGGAGGATGAAGACGAAGAGAACGAATATGATCAAGATGAAGATGACAATGAGCTTGGATTTTTGCCTGAAGAAGATGAGGAGGAGCAGGATTACTAAGAATTATGGGTTTTGTGTGTGTATTTGCACCACTTGATAACAATGGGGAGACTTTTTTTGTATGTTGATGAGTCTAACTTATTTAGATGGAGTAAGAGTTACAGTGTCATAGTGGTGCTGGCATTGCCCGTTGTTTTCCTGATTTAAACTGAATCATCAGCATTTCTCTCCATCGTTTTGTGAGAAATGTCACTGAAATGCTGTAAGGCAGTTTCATTAGGTGCTTATTCAGTAGCTTTCTAGAATAAATTTTTTGGTGAAGTCCTCACTTGAGAATCCAAAATCCCAATGGTTGATATGTGTAACATGAAATCTTATGGCTGGGCCATAAAAGAGGAAAAAAAATGTATGTGTTATTATAAAAGAAATGAGAATTGTAAGCACAAGAATAAATGTTTCTGCGTTGTTTTTTGCGTCTGATTTTGTTTTTTGTTAAGTTACAGTTTTTTTTGTAAGGCAGTTTAGTAACTAATACTTTTATTTAGAATATCTTCGTTTCAGTAATTTCATTTTTCTTTATGTTGCATCTACTTATGGATTTTAGTGTTGGTATTGGACCTCAATGCAGCACTTGATACTGTTGATCACTCAGTTTTATTAGACTGTCTGGAAAACAGGGTCGGCTTTCCTGGTACCACACAGGACTGGTTTAAATCCTACCTGAAAGATAGGGACTTCTATGTGTCAGTAGGGAAATTTGAATCAGACACCAGAAAAATAACATATGGGGTTCCTCAAGGATCCATTCTGGGGCTCTACATTCTCCTATTTAACATCTATATCCTCCCCTTCGCTCAGATTATAGCAAACAACAAGATTAGTTACCATAACTATGCAGACAACACACAACTTTACATCACAATGTCACCAGGTTGACTATGAACCCATCAGAGGGTTGGCTAGATTTTTAGAACAGATCAATATGTGGATGTGCCATAATTTTCTCCCAACTGAATAAAAACAAAACTGAGGTAATCGTTTTTTGGTTCAGAGGAAGAGAGATCCAGAATTATTTCACAGTTACTACAGCTAGAAACCACTGGTTATGGCTGAAGTCTTGGTGTCATGATGGACTCAGACCTGAACCTTCAGAGGCACATAAAGGCAGTTAATAAGTCAGCCTTTTACCACCTGAAGAACATTTACAGGATTAAAGGACTAATGTCCAAGTAGGTTCTAGAAAAGCTCATTCATGCATTTATATTTAGTAGAATTGATTACTGCAACAGTTTCTTCATAGGTTTGCATAAAAAGTCTGTCAGACAGCTGCTGCCCATGTTCTTACTATAACTGAGGAGGTAGAGCACATCAGCCGGGTTCTGAAGTTCTTACACTGGCCTGTAGCTCAGAGGATAGACTTTAAAATCCTTCTGTTAGTCTATGAATCATCAAATGGGTCAGCACCTCAATACATAACAGATTTGCTGTCAATGTATCAACCTCCCAGAACCACTCAGGTGTTCTAGTTCAAGCCTACTCTCTCCACCCAGAACCAAACATGGAGAAGCAGCATTTGGTTCTTATGCTCCACTTATCTAGAACAAACTCCCAGAAAACTGTAAAAGAGCTAAAAGGCCGAGTTCTTTTAAGTCAAATTTAAAAACCCATGTTTTACTTTTGTTGTACTGATCTTTTTATTCTATTTCCTTTTACTTTTCTTCTATTTTATTATCTAATTCATGTAAAGCACTTTAAATTGTATATATTCTGAATTGTGCTATACAACTAAACTTGCCTTGCCTTATTTATTATAATCCATACCCCTCAAAATGAAATTAAAACCTGACAGATTTTACCCTGAAAATAATATTGTTTTAATGTTTCATTCAATCCTTTCAATACATTTTTGATTATATTCACTTCTATGCAGGTGCACCAGAGTCTTTCTTTAACCTCTTAATGCCATGAACATAATTTCCTTAGATCACAAGGTATGAAACTTATTATTTACAAAATTAGAACATACTAAGGGTAATATTGGACGCACTTTGTCGCCATCTAGTGGTTTGAATTGGGAACAATTATGCTGCATTGAGCCAATTTGTCCGCCTTTGCATCTTCTGCATGTGACAGATTTCTAGTTATTTTGGGAAGTATTTCTAAAGCAAAAGCAATGTTGTTGTTTTTCTTGTAAATGCAAATAAATTAATTTTACAGCTAAGCCAATACACATAATTTCTGTCCTCACCTGACCCAGAAAAATGGGAATGCAGTGCAATCACTTTCAACTGAAAAAAAAAACGACTATTCAGCATTTTCTGACAGGTAAAACAATACATTTAGTCTCACAATGAGATATGCTAGCATTCACTCTTACTGCAGGGGACATTTCTGGACAGGAGTGGTGCTACACCAGGCTGTGGAGACTTCTTCATGCAATGAGTCCAGGTTTTTACATCTTCTGCTGCGTTGGGAGAGCTTCTTCTCCCAGACAGATTTGGGAATGATTTGACTTTGCAGACTTCATAAATTTACAGGTAAATTAAGCAAAGATGTTTACATTTTTTGCTTGGGGAGATTTTAAAAGATGGTGCGTCATTAGTATAATGCATTTTCTTTTTAAAGAAAGTAAGGCGCAATAACATGATAATTTGAGTGAATTGCATCAGGTTCATTACATTTTGTGCAACATTTCTAAATTGATATGATTTTAAAGTGTTATTTTCATGGTATTACAAAAATAATGGCAGTAGTTTTAATGTCCATATTTATTTCTATGGAAACACACGTCCTGTGAATGTTGACTGTTAATGTATTGACCTCCCAAACATTAGCTTTGCTTACAGAGGTGAAACCACAGTTTGTATAGAATCTGTCTGCCTCAGCACGATGCGCTCACACTCCATTGAGTTTGAAAAGAGGCATTTGGCTTTGCATTAGGGGACCGAGACCCCCCACAGACCATCACACTGGATGCTTCTAGACTGCTTGATGACTCTTCGTGGACTTTTAAGTTTGTCTCTGATACGAATTTATTTAATTTTCAAGAAAGTGTGCATTTGTCAGCTTCATTGTAACACTATTGTCTGTTCCTATGATTAAAAGTGGTCACTAGATGAGTTCTTGCCCCTATCTGTAGCCCACATCAGGGACAATCACATCAACTGTGCTACAGGCTCTGGAGTACCATGCAGCCCCACTGTGCAGTCAGTGTGAGCCATGTGCTTATGTTGGTGCTGTGTCTGTCTGCGGCTGAGGACTTCGACTGGACAAAGAACAACTACGGCTCCTTCTATTATGGCACTTTTCCAACTGGTATAGCTATATTCTGAAAATTCCCTTGTTCATTTTGCCAACTATGCCAGCTGTGAGAGTCCACGGAGCTAATCAAGTGTCGCATTTGATAGGATTTTCATGGGGCGCCGGAGGTTCGGCATATCAAACAGAAGGAGCCTGGGACAAAGATGGAAAAGGACTGAGCATCTGGGATGTGTTCAGTCACAAAAAGGGCAAAATCCAGCTAAATGACACAGGGGATTCCTCCTGTGAGAGCTACTACAAAATCAAGGTGGGGAGTCAGACAGATGTAGAGACAACAAGAGTTTGTGTTGTGTGTATAGATCAACCTAAATATCTCCAATGTATTTTGCACAGGATGATGTTTCTTTGATGAAGGAGCTGAGACTGAACCACTATCGTTTCTCCATCTCCTGGCCCAGAATTGTTCCCACGGGTGTAAAGTGTAAGAGCTCTACAAACAGAGATTATATCTATGAATCTCAAAAAAAGAAAAGAAAAAAGCTTTATTTGGAGTTTATGTGATAGTCAAAAGGAATTAGCAGGTAACTTTAAAGTACAGGAAATAGATATATACGATTTTAAAAAACTACTCTACTAAATCATTTCCCGCAAAGAGTGACTTTGGCATACATTTGTATTTAGTTAGCTTTACAATCATACCCCTGAATAGTAAGTAAATTTGAGAGTAACTACAGCTTTTCTGTGAAGGTGATGAGATATATCCAAACTTTGGTACATCCTAAGAGCACAGTTCAATTCCTCATCTGAAAGTGGAGAGTACATATGACCTCCACAAAACCTACCAAAACTAAACCACTCAGAAACTCACAGCTGGCCAAAAAGAACAACCAAGAGGTTGTTGTTGCTACTTATAGATGCTCTCCATCCACCCTAACTCAGCTTAAACAGAACAGGCAAAACTATTAGTCATTCAATCTGCAAAGTTGTTAGAGACATACAGCAAAACTTTTTCAGCAGCAACTGGAGCAAAAAAAGTGTTTTTACTCAAGAGGGCTGAATAAAAATTTCAGGTCATACTTTTTAAGCTTTTTATTTGTAAATCTTGAAAAAACTTGTAATGATTTTTGTTTATTTTGGCCTACCACATATATAATCCCATTAGGTAAACTGTTTATAACATGCAAACCTTTGGGAAAGTTTTATTTGATCAAAGCTTTTTTAACTGCAGTTTCTAAATGTTTTATGTGAAGTTATGCTTGCTCTAAAGTTGAACACTATTTGCAGCTGACCATGTTAACGAAAAAGGAATACAGTACTACGACGAACTAATTGACCATCTTGTGGAGAACAACATTACTCCCATTGTCACTCTGTATCACTGGGATCTGCCTCAGGTGGGTGTGCTTAACGCTGACCTCCTGAAAGCTTAACTTTAATTCCCCTCCAAATAACTCATTTTGTGATTTTTGCTTTTCTAGGTCTTACAAGAGAAATACAGCGGGTGGCAAAACATAAGCATGGTCAATCATTTCAATGACTACGCCAACCTTTGCTTTGAGAAATTTGGCGACAGAGTGAAACACTGGATCACTTTCAACAATCCATGGGTGTGTTGGTTACAAGCTTTTATACTTTATACTGTGTCAGGTGAACCTTTGCATTATCCAGTTTTTTTAAATTCTGCTATTTATCTCAGACATATGTCTCTTTATTTAACACTCACAGTCTGTGGCTGTTGAAGGCTATGAGACAGGTGAGCACGCACCTGGGCTGAAGCTGAGAGGAAGCGGGGCTTACAGAGCTGCTCATCACATCATAAAGGTAAGAAGATGCTGCAGATGTGTTCAGTTATCTAAACATCCCTGAAATTATTTTAAAAGACGGACCTTAAATGACATATTTTGCCATGCAGGCACATGCCAAAGTTTGGCACACTTATGATACACAGTGGAGGGCGAAACAAAAAGGTAAACAAGGCTGTAAAACCTGTGAAAAAAAGGTGAAAGGCTCATGTATCGATGGGTTTCCAGATACTGTGAGCTGCTTTGTGTGTCTGCAGGCCTGGTTGGCATCTCGCTGTCTGGGGACTGGGGTGAACCGGTGGACATCAGCAATCAGAAAGACATCGAAGCGGCAGAGAGATATGTCCAGTTCTACCTGGGCTGGTTTGCCACGCCTGTCTTTCATGGAGACTACCCCCAAGTAATGAAAGATTTTGTTGGTGAGTTTCATTGTAAACAGGGTTTGAATTAACACAGGTGCAAACTTGTTTGCAGGAACAAAGCTGATCTTCATACAAGGTGCAAAGCGATTTGTGTTTGAAGACAGATGTTTATAAATAATATTCACCCTTTTTAGCATCCATATTATTTTTTGAATTATCATTATTAGTGCCTTAACCTCCAATGCTTTAGAACTTTATCTTTCTTTAACATCCACTTTGAAGCTGCTAGAAGCAAAAACAATTGGCTCATTTTAATGCTACCTACCAAATTTGTTTGTACATCTTAAATTTTCTGCCACGCAATCTTTGTTAATAGACCACTGCAATTTATTTTTCCATCCATTTTAGTGCTTTTCATTTAGATTCTTCCAAAAAATATTAACCAACACTTGTGTGCAGGAAGAAAGAGTGCACAGCAAGGGCTTGGGACGTCTCGACTGCCTTCATTTTCTCCGCAAGAGAAGAGCTACATAAAGGGAACATGTGACTTCCTTGGCATTGGTCATTTCACCACCCGCTACATCACCAACAGGAACGACCCTCCGGGCCGCAGCAGCAGCAGCTACTTTACAGACCGTGACTTGGCTGAGCTGGTTGACCCCCGATGGCCTGATCCTGGGTCAGAATGGCTCTACTCTGTGCCATGGGGTTTCAGACGTCTGCTGAATTTTGTAAAGGTACAGAGTAGGAATGGCTTTTATTTGTGATGAATCTTAGCTGATCTCAGCTCAGAGCCAGTCTAAGTAATCTGATCTGTTTATCTGATTCTCCCTCCCGCAGACTCAGTATGGAAACCCGATTATTTATATAACTGAAAACGGAGTCTCTGAGAAGATGATGTGCACAGAGCTGTGTGATGAGTGGAGGATACAATATTATAAAGAATACATCAATGAGATGCTAAAAGGTAATTGATTCCAAATATAATATACAAAAAAACCAAAGAAAGATCAATGTATTATCAGTTCATGTTTCTTTCTTACTCAGCTATCAGAGATGGAGTCAACGTAAAGGGCTACACTGCATGGTCCTTGCTGGACAAGTTTGAGTGGGACGAAGGTTTCTCTGAGAGATTCGGTTTGTACTACGTGGACTTCAGGAACAAAAACAAGCCTCGTTATCCAAAAGCTTCTGTGCAGTTTTACAAACGGATCATCAGCTCTAATGGATTTCCGAATCAAAGAGAGGTGAAAGACACTGGCACAGACCTAATGTGTACAACTCTTTCATTCTTTGAGATAGAGATTGAGTTCTTCACATTGAACTTTGTGCCGCAAGTTGAATCAATAATGTTCAGCAGCCTTGTTTGCCATAAGAATTCAGCTTGCAGGCAAGGTTAGTGGGCTGTAGTCTCTCACAATGTACAAATACTTGTACATTCCTGTTGCTCTCTCTGTCCTAAAATATACACGTTTTTAGTAACAAGCAAGAGAATTTAATGCTTTTTACTTTTTGACCCTCCTATAACCCTGTAATGTTAAAATAGTTGTAAAATAAATTTGTGGATTTTAAACTATTTCTTAAAGTTTTGGAAGCTGACTCTTTTTCTTATTAAAAACCTTTGACCTTGGTTTAATTTTTTCTCCTTCTCTTCACTGACCATATGTTGGTGATGTGTATGTTAAGTGACTGGATCTTTGGGATTTATAAACAAACTATAAAAAAACAACATTTTTATAGGCACAATAACTCATCTGTCTTTTGAACTGTTTCAGTAAACTAAATTTTGTATCCGTCTCATCTTTTTTGATCTGTAAACACAAAAATGGTAAATTCATGATCAAAACAGATGACAGTGATACAAAATGTAATTTTGTGGAAAAACCCTCCTTCAGCTCCTTCTAAGCCAGCTTAAGTTAAAAAGGGGTGTCTCTTTTGGATTTTCTTATAAACTTATTCACAACCAAGACTAAAGTCATCTGGCTAGTAGTGGCCTGCGGTTTAGCCTGGTTTAACAAAAAAAAAAAAAACATTCAGCGAGATTAGATAATGCTTATTACAGTAAAGAACTGGTACAAACAATAATAGAAAAAAGGCTTGGGAACAGATCCAGCTGAAGTCTTTTAATTGTTTTCTGTCTATTCACAGGTTGAAAGCTGGAGGAGAAAGGCTGTGGAGATGTGCTCTTCCAGCAACCAGCTATTAGCTGCAGGTCAGTTAATCCTCGGTGTCTTTAACGATTTTGTCAGTGACAGTGTACGACTAGCTGGGGTAAACAAATAAAGATTTGGTTTAAAACCACAAAAATTTGGTTATTTGTTAATAATAATTAGAAAAAGCTCTTATAATTTTACCTGAATCTGTCTGCAGAGCAGATATAGAGAGTACTAAAAAACTGTTAAAAGAGGCTAAACTTACTCCTCAGAGTTTATTTTACAATATCTGAGATATCTTCTTTGTTTGCCCTTTCAGCTAGAAGAAAATCCAAGGAGCATGCCGAGATGCCAAGGGTTTGGCCAGTGCATGATGAAGTTTAGAACTTCAGGGTACATAACTTTTAAATTTCAATTAATTTCTCTTTTGTGGAGTGTAACTAAAATAGTGACGTGCCTGCAGATTAACAAATTAACAGATTAACAAATGAAACGGCTATTTCTTTTTCCAGGGAGTATTTCAGCATGCAAGACAATCCACAAATAAGATGCTATATTTTACACAGGTATAATTTGATATAACGATATCACTGAAGTTTTATGAGGTTAATTCAGACTTAGGTTTATGTATTCTTAAATCCATCCTTACTTACACTTTTGTGAAAATGTTTACTTACTGATTTATTTTGTTTGCTGAATGTTTTAAACAAACACATCCTAATATCAGAAAGGAAGAAAGAGAATAAACAAACGATTTAACTATGAAGAGATTTTGGCTCACCTTTTTTGCATTCCTATATTCCAGAGTTTTCGTCATGTCCTAGAATGATCCTCTAAGTCCGAACTTTGACTTGGCTTCATATTATATCTTCTCTGTCCTGCTACTTTAGTTTTATGCCAGATGGCTACACCTTTGTCTTGTTTGGACATTCTTTTCCCAACAGGCTTAAAGATCTTTAGGATATTTTTGGCAGATTTTAATGCTCTTAACAGTTGTGCTCTAATTTTATCTTAAAACTTAAATGCTACTTTTGCAGTCACTCTCCTGTTGTTGTCCCAAACTCACCTTAACCGAAGCAAGTGAGGTTTCTGTCCTAGATGGGTTTTCAGTGATCTTTAGGAATAATATTGATAGACTCTAGGAAAAGTCCTGTACTTATAAAAGAACTTCTTAAGTCAGGGCACTTTAAACCACTTTAAACTACATTCAGCCACTACACACAGTTGCCCTGGGGCTCACTGACAGAAGGGAGGCTGCTGTACACAAGCTGCCAGGCTTTCTGAGCACCATCAGCAGGCAATGTGAGTAAAACGTCTTGCCCAAGGACACGGCAGAGAAGGCCAGAGCTGGGTTAAAGTGGCAGCTGCTCTTGTCAGTTTACTAACGTTCTCCATTGGTGGATAATGGAGTCCATAAAACTCAAATAGTTTTTATTTTTGTATCCTTTTGCAGAAAGCTGCCCACTTCAAATGGTCAAATGGGTTTTATGTTATTGATTTCTCAGTATTATGTATTAGAATCTGGTAGCAATCAGCACTAACTGTTGGTGTTGTTAAGCAGCTAATTTGTGATTTTTATTGAAGAGGAACTATTAGTTTTCTTCTAGTTGGATAGCCTTGTCTACAATAGATAAAACAAATGTAACATTATTTTCCATTACAGAAATGTATCTCTTTGTGTGATATCATTTTCAAGTTGGACAAAAAAAAAAGAGCGAAAACAGAGATGAATCACTCAACAATGAGTCATTCATCTATTCTTCTGTTGCAGGGTTACCTCCTGCATCAGACTTTACTGTTTTGTTGTTAGTGTACACATACTTATGTACATCAAGTGTGACTTTAGTGGATTAGTTACAGCTTCCTGAAATACTCTCGAGCAGCAGCATGCACTCCTCAAAGGGTTAAACTGCCGTAAATCACCTCTAAGTACTTTCTCTTCTTTTATTAGAGGAACAGCGGAGTACTGCTGCCAATATTCTAAGACTTATACATGGTAAGAAATCCCTCGTGCTCGCAGTAAATCAGAACATATGATTCAGTGGGGGAGAAATGTTAACCCTTTGAGTGCTGTGCTTCAGCGTTTACGTTAGCTTCCTACCCAATGTTTGTGACTGCTGCAAGGTTTTGATGGGTGTAAATGTGTTTTGCAGACCCACTGACCAGCCACATGGAGATGGTGACTGAGATCGTTGTCCCCACCGTTTGCACACTCTCCATTTTGATCAGTGCCATCCTGCTCATGTTCCTGCTGCGTAGAAGGAACTAGGAGGCGTCTGAAACCATCAATACTCATGCAGTTTTTCTATTTGATATTCACATTATTGTTTTTGTGTGAATTATGGGTTATTTATGAGCTGAATTTGAATTTATTCAAAGAGTTTGCTAAAAATACAGAGTTACAGAGTTCGCTAAAAAAGACAAAACAAAAAAGTCTTTCATCATATAACATAGAATCCAGTCAGCGATTGTGATGAGGTAAATGCACCTGTGATATAGTACTTTTATTTCCTGTTGTATTTTTCCAACCAAGGAGTGAATTTCTGCTTTTATCTGGATTAAACTTTGTTCAACAAATAGCCTCTTCTGAATATCTTAACAGCCACACTGAGCAAACATGAGAGTCAAAAACTCTAAATGAATCCACAGAACAGATCTGTACTATAGTGATAACAGCTAAAGATAATATTAAATGCAAATGGTAAATTCATGCAAAGCTGGTGAAGCTGCAGCACATCATTGTAGAAAAGAAGACATGCTCCTCGGTGTCTTCATTTACAGTTTCATTAGGCATATCTAAAACAAAGAAAAAACAGTTCAAGAGAAACAGGTTACATGTACATAGTGGGGAGTAACAGTGTCTTTAGTGCATTTAGAGAAGTTTGCATGCATTTATCATGGCTGCCTCTGGGTCAATGCCCTAGACTAGATTAATTGTGGTATTATAAGGTTTATTTATACACAAAACTTCTATTCATCATCTACCAGAGATGCCAGGGCTTCCCTCTACCCAGACAGCTCCTCTGGGGGAGAGCTAGCCAAATGAAATAGTTCATCCAGCATGTCCTGGACATCCTCCTGGGAGAGGCATCCAGCATCCACAACATGTCCAAACCACCATCTACATTCTGGTAGAGCTCCATCATTGCCCATGATGGGTGTATTTAAACATCTGTCCGGTACTGAGTTGTTGTTTTTTTTTGAGAAATACACATAGATTACCTATTTCAAAGATGATGTGATCAACCAGAGGTTTGTCACTGAGCTGTAAAGATGTCCGCACCTCACGAGCACCTTGACCACTGGATATCTCGACTCCCCACACCACAGGTTGCTCCCTGAAGAAAACATACATTCTGACATAAGTTGTTTTGTTATACAGGGTTAACCAGAAAACAATGTGATTTTACAAGGTATTGACTCTGGGGTGAGGCAAATATAAATATATTATTCTTTGGTAATTTGTGTCTATTACATCAAATTCTGAGAACATTTGATACCTGTTTACTATTTTTTTCCACCATCCTTGTCACATTATAACCACAAACCTAATTCTAGTATAGTTTTAAGAAGCATCATATTATACAGGTGTGCAAATGCAACAATCAGTGAGTTAAGATCAAGTTGTGGAGGATGTCAATAGTTGTCAAAAAAACAACAACAAAAAAAAGATTCTTTTTTTACAGAAAACAAAATGTTAAACTCCTTACTTTTGATAGAAATGGCTTATCAGGGCTGGTTTGATCTGGAGTTTGAATTCATGTTCCTCATCATATGTCGAGGTTTTGTAGTGATTTAAACACAATCTGTAAACGCAAAGACAGTCGATTGCTTTTCCAGTTGGCAAATTATGCATTTAGTTTGTTCATGGGTCAACAGAAGAAGGACAGCGATTACTGTGTGAGGGCAAAGAGCCGGTCGTAGGGCAAGCCCAGGAATGTGCTGCAGGTCACGATTATCTCCAACAAGTGGTGCAGTTTTCTGAGTCGGATCACTTGCTCTTGCAGATCGACTTCTGTGCTCAAGTAGTAACACTATTAAATTAAAAAAATTTGTATCGTCAGTTAAGTTTTTTTGTGTTTTTTTTCCTACATAACCACTCTAGATATATTGTCCATTTATGTTAATAATAAATATTGATTGAACCTACCAAGTGGTTTAAAGTTGTCAACTCCTCACCTGACAAAAAAATAAACAAAGCATTACAACTTTGCATTTAAATACTAGTGGTTTATTGGGTTGATTGTTAAGAGATTTATTGTCAAAAATAAATCTCACATTTGATTTACAAAAACAAATATAGGGAAGATAAAAAAGTGAGGTCACCAATCAGGTAGTTGATGTAGTCTTTTCTCATCTTGTCTACTCCCATCTCCAGCAACATGATGACTGGGGTGATGCCTGTCAGAGAGACGTGATCAATCTGTCGCTGGTAAGACTGAAGGATCAGTTTGCTGAGAGAGCTACTGCTGTCTCTGTGAATCTAGAGGCAGAGGAAAAGAAAATCAACAATAACAAAAAAAAAAAAAAACAAACAAATTAGATTACAAGGGTGACCTTTTATCATACCCAGGGCTTAATGTCCCCGTATCTTAGAGCCTCAACAACCAGCTTTAGACAGTCTCCAATGTCCTGGTATGAAGTCACGCCTGTGAGGATAAAAAAAAAAGAAATGGTGGCATGAGATTATTTTATAGATGGATTCAACTTGTGTTTACAACTTATAAAAGAAAAAAAATAAATAATACTTTTTCTCATCCTGACCCACAGCTGCTCCACAAAATCCAAATCTCCTCTTTCCAAGAAGGAGTTAAAAATGGGAGGATCCATCTCCTGCTTTGGCTTTTGGGTCTTCAAAAAGAGCAAAACACAGCAGAAATCTCAGTTTTACCTCTGAAATACTTACATTTAAAAAAAGGTGTGTTATTTTGGATTAGCATCACACCTCTGCTGCTTTAGCTGTTGGATCTTGTACTGCTTTTGCCACATTCAGAAGTTCTGAAAGAAAATAAGCAATTTCAACATGAGAGCTTTTGTAGCATCCTTAGCATTTTCTGCTAAATTCACCTTCAAGGTAGGCCTTGGTCAGATTTACAGCTGATGTGCTTTCCAAAGGCTCCATCCATTCAGTCTCGCCAGTTTTCAAACCATCTGCAAGAGTCTGAAACAGCAGGAAACTGAGTAATGTATTTATTTATTATAACATTAATTGGCAACAACTTAAACTGTAAAACACTATCTGTACTTAATGTAATCCAAAGTGATTTACAGAAGAGTAAAAAAAAATGGCTAAGATGCCATCAGAAATAATTGACAATAGTATCTAGCCTTTATTAACAAGCTGCGGTAAAGAATGTTGCTGGTCCTGTTTTAAGCAACCAATCCATGTTTTTATAAGGAGTTTTTTCAGCGCTAATGAGCTGGAAAAAATAAATGAGGCCTTCCTTAATTTAGTTTATATGCAGTAAACACTGAATGAGAGTAAGCATCTCTCATATTGCCTGAGGGATGTACATATTTAAAACCTGACCAGTAATCTGATCTGTATGAAGAGCATTCAGCCCATCATAGATTAATAACATTTTTGAGGCTCCTTTGACAAACAGGCAGTCAGTTGTTAAACTGGGTGGTGTGACATAATCTATTTTCCTGGTGTTGGTCGGGAAGTTGGCATTGGGTATTTGGATGAGCAGCAACTGCCATATTGTTTTTGCATAGGTGATTACCTCATTGCATTGTTCTAATTTACCTGAGAATAAAAAAAAGATCTAGTTTTTCTGTGATATTTCTTTTTCTAAAATGGGAGTACACTGATTTATCAGCACATGTTAAGATTGTTTTGGCTCTAATATCTTACAACACCAACACCTCTTGCTCTATGGCCTTTAGCCAGCTTGAGTTTGGCTGAGTTCTGATATCCAATAATGTCTTTTTTGGACAAAAAAGCCCACAGCAAAAACAAGATCTATACTACTTTTGCACAATACTAGCCAGCTGGTATCAGTATCGCTGAAAAAAAAACAAAAAAAAAACTACAAACCTGAAGAAACTCTAGCTCCCTGTACATCTCAAACATCGGGCTTCTCATGTCCCCACAGACAACTTTGATATTCTGCACAGCAAAAACAAAAAAACAATGTTAAAGTCGACAAATGTTGAATAATTTACTGTTTTATTTCTATAGGAATAATCTTTAACAATTCGTTAATTTCAAATAGAACTCTAGAAAACAGAAATTCTAATTATTGTGGTTGAATGGAGCTTACAAGAACTGCTGAAGATGACAGAGGAGGGATCTCTAGAATACTCTCTACATGACTCCACTTGAAGTCCACCGTCACGCTGCTCTGGGACTCGATGGTGGAGTTCTCCACAATGGTGGACCCAAACAAACTAAACCTGGCGGTGCCTTTAATCCCGATCTGGAAACAGTCAAAGATAAAGTCACCAACTAATCATCCGTGCAGTGAAACACAGATGACCACAGAGACTTACAGAGGAGGGAGGGTGTCTGTTCTTGTGTACTTGTTTAAGTTCTTCCAGGGTTACCAGAGATTTTCTTTCCACTGGTGAACCTAAAGTAAAGAAATAATCATCAGAGGCTAAAAAACAACTTTCACACCCCACAGTAAGCATTACCAATGTATTATTTTATTCATCCAAATCAAAAGCCTTAAACCATAAACTAATAATGCAAAGCCAAGTTAAATAAACACAAAATACATTTTTAATTAATTAATTACATTTTAAGATAAAAAAAAGTTATTAAAAACAGTCTTATTTGTTTGTCTTTTTGGCCTCAAAATCATCCACAGTAGTCTTTTAACTAGTATGAGAGGCCCTGTTAAAGTCATTCAGACGGCACCTTTTTCTAAAGTATAACAATTTTTTTTTAGCAAAGGTTAGAGTTTTTGTTCTTTAGAGCAGATGTAATTATTGCCCTGCTTTTTTTGGGACGGGGGGGTCTTTTAAATTCAAAGCAAACTGGTTTAAAAGGCTTTACTCTGCTCCTCTCGCTTGATACAGAACATCTAGAAACTAACTCTATTCATTGAACTGAGTGCTTTTAAACCTTCTTGAAGCTGATTCCATAAAATGCACTACTTTTGCATAGTTTTCCGTTTCTTTTCAACCTTTTAACATCAAATGTGTTTCATTTCCTGTTGTGTCTTGGCTAGAACTCCTCTGGAAAAAAAAAGGTTTTTAATCCCAATGTAATTTTATCCTGCTTAAACAAAGGTTATAAAAATAAGAATGCTGATTCCTGAACATACAAGCTGAACTCATAAATAAACCATAGTTAATTTAAGAGGAAAATATATTGTTTTCTGAGGTTTACCTTTGCAGGTAACAGAATATAATTTGACCCCGGATACTTTGTCTCCCACACAGACCGGTTCAGCACCAAACCAGGCAGTTCCTTCAGCGTCCCCCATGTCGCATCGCACCCAGAGAGGATGTAAGATCGTTTTTTTGTCCACTGCTGACACACGAGGGTTTTGAGATAGTGTGTATAAAGACAGCAACTGTCTATAGAAAGAGAAGATCATGTTTAGACACACGGTTCTGCATAAATCAATTGGTAACCATTGTACTTCTGCTCACCTCGCTTTCATGACTGTGAGAGGCTGTGGTCCTAGGTCTTTTATGGGGACATCATAATGGTCTTCCTCGTTATCCTCTGAACAGTTGGATGTCTCTGTGTTTACCTCATCACCAAGTCCACTTATGTTTGGTACCTAGGAAAAGTCAAAATATTCTGCAAGTGAGGACAAAATGCCCTTATACTGTCCAGCACAGATTTCTATTCATCCTTACTGCTGTTAATATTCATAAGTGAAACAGTTGCTAACGTATTAGTCTTACTTTGCAATCATTTAAACTGCAGCCAATGTTCAAAAATTTCCACCTGTCTTCTTGATATGACCAAAATAACATTAAATTAGCTGATAATTTTGTGCCAGGGCAAAAATTAAGTGACAATTAGTTTTTGTTAGAAGCTTAATATAGACTAACAGAAAGATGCATCTGATCAGACTGTAGAACAAACTAAACAAATTGCATTTAATGAACAAAACATCCATATTGATTTTAGGACTTTTGTCAGTGACAGTAAATTTAATTAAACATATGTGGCAGAACAGTGTCTTATAGTCATCTGAGCATAACTATTTTTAAAGGTCATAAAAAGCCTTGAAAATATTACTTCGGAGGTTTCAGAAACCCATAACACCAGTTTCTGCAGTACTTGTCCTAAGGGGAACTTTGGAGTTCCCTTGTCGGGGCCAAAAGTTTAAGTTGTTTTACACATTTTAACTGTTGCTCTTACTTTATTTATGAGCAATAAGCTTTTTTTCTTGCAATAATCCCGAAAATGTTAAAATTAAAGGACCTGTATCATTCAAAATCCCCTTTACTTCCCCCCTGTATACTGTATATAAAACACCTTAAATCTCTATTCTATTCTCTCTTCTTTTGTACCTCCTGTTGTTTAAAAGAGCCGATGTCACAAGTGAATTTCTCCGCTCATCAGAATTATGCCCAAAGTGCTCTGTCCCAGAAACAAAGTGTCTATCACCAAGTCACGTAGAACAGTTATTTATTGCCCTACGTATATCCAGTAGAGCCTAACCAACAGAAGTGGTGTGATACTGTGCAGCTCTAGGGCAACGTTATGAAAAGGATGGCACACACATTGGGGAGGGGCAGCATCGCGGTTAAGGCAAGTGTCTTTCTTCCAGGAAAAATGGCACCAAAAACAACTTACATTTCAGAAGAAATTAATACTCTGTAGAGCCAAAAGCAACATTTCATCATTTCTATTATTAATAGTTGACTATGGAAGCTTATAAAAGCATAATTGAAACCTTTAAACATTTCTGACTTACCTGAACATGTTTTATTGTCAATCCCATTCTTTTTAACACTTTGTTAAGAGGAATGGGCCTTTGTATATAAATTATTTTTTTATGTTCAAGAGACAAAAATAAAGCATCAAAGGGTTTAAATAAAAGATTTTAGAGACATCAAACTATTTAAAAATGTGGAATATAAATTATTAAAATTCTTTATTTAGATTTATTTTATTGAAATTGTGGAAGAAGGTTTTTGTACAAATCATTGTCTTTATCATAACACAAGGGTGTTTTTTTTGTCACTGTATTTAATAACATTTTAGGAATGTAATGTTTGTCATGTTTAGCACCTTTTTTGATCTTCCGCTGCTAAGGTTTTTTGTTTTTTTTTGCAGTGTACTTGTATAAACTACTGTTTGTTACCATTGTTGTATGTGAAAAATCAAGTAATAAAGTAATAAAAAGACTAAATTATTGATTTAACTTGTTTCTCTGAGATTTCCAGACATCCTAATTAACACCAACCTATTAACTAGAAGAAATAAATATAAGTAAACTTACATCTTTTTTACAGACAAAGATTGTCTGGTTGGCACTGTAAAAATTCACAGCGGTGATTTTGTCTCCAGTCAACTTTATAATATGAATGTCCTCCTGTAAGAAAAAGTTATATACACAGTCAGGATAACATGGAGTAGAACTTGCTTTCTTAATATGAAAAAAACTATTAATTGAAATTAAAGTACCTCATATGTGCATGAATTACTGCTTTGGTCCTCCTGAAGAGATCTGAATATAAAACATAAAACTAAGTACAAAAGCTAAAACGACATAAATACAAACATAAGGATAAAGGCGTTCTGTTCGCAAGAAGCACTAGCTAGATTCAGTTATTTTTTTCTTTATTAACTGACAACTGCGGAACAAAACTTACCTAAGTAGATTGGAGAACTCCTCTGCACAAGATACGACCTTCGACCCCATTTCCAAACTACAGAGAATTTGGGTTACGGGTCAAAATGGGTCACAAAACAGAGGAAAAAGGGAAGAAAGATTTTCCAAACACTACTGTTTGCGTTTGACAACCGCGCGCTCAGTCAGCCAGTGACGACACGAGTTCAGGGGTCATCATCCACGACAGAGCAGATAATTAAATCAATAAAAATATATTTTATTCTCAAGTCTGACGTTGGTTTTTTATTTTCTTAAATATGTGGGGTTTTATAGATTTTATAATCATTTTAGAGAAACGAAAAAGAGTAAAGTAGTTCGGATTTCCGTTTGCATTAGGAGACACGCAGCCAACGGTGAATGAGAAAAAATAGTCCCAACCTCAATAACAAATGAAAAGCAACTCTAAATCATTATATTTCCATGTAAAATATCTAGAATCACTCAGTTGAATTTCTATAATATCCTATCTTTCATTTAGGTTTGTGGATGTCTAAAAACCCTACAGTAGACAAAATAGTTTCAACGGAAGTGGTGTTCTCACTAGCGGAGGCATATATTATCTGGGTAGAGGTAACAACTTCCTTTTTACTGTGGCCGCCATACCGTGAGGAGCGTGGTTCCCGGCGAGCCGAAAAATATATCGAAAATGGTGAGCAATCTCAGGCATATTTCTTTATATGCGGTCCAGGATACATGCGTTTTTACAACGATGTACGTATGTAGCTAACCATTTGGTAGCTTGCCTCGTAGAAAAGCAATAATTGTTAGAAAGTAAAGACGGCAGTTGAAAGCTAGACGCTAGTAAGCTAACACGAGGAGCCATTTTGGACGACTGGTTATGCCAACTAACACGTGTTGTCTATTGCAGCAGTGAATGTATTTACTGATTAAGTGTTGGTAATTTTTTTTTCATGTTTAAGCACACAACAATTTCTGTTAGAGTATATACGACCCTGTAGGATACCCCTTGGGCAGCTGAAGTTAAGATTTTGCGATGTCACGTCGTTAACTAGCAAAGAGCACAGCTACTAAGACAAGGGAATCCGAGAGTACCACAAATCATTGGAGACTATTTTTGTTCATAATTTTTAAGTGATAATTGAAGGACTCGTGCCCTTCAAATTGGGCAAATCTACATTGAAATTTATCAGACATTGTACCCGAAATAGACGTCATCATAATACTATAACTATCAACGTTTAAAATAAACCTGTGTCAGTCGTGTTTTCAATATTGACGTTCTAAGCAATTGATACAAATAGAACAGATCTGACTTTTAATGAAAACATACTTAAAACTAACTGAAAATAAGAAAATTAGGGTTTGAATACTAAAAAAAATGAAATGCAAAACGACAATTTCCTCAATCCAAGTTATAATTTTTCCCTGCTGGTATAAAGGCAGAATGAAGTCAAGTCTGATTGACTCAAGTTCTTGAACTTTTTTTACGAACATTAACCGAATCGAACGTTTGTAAGCTTGGTTCTGAAGAAAAAAAAAATATATTCTATGAATTTGATGTGTGATGGAAAACAGTGGCATAGTGGTAATTAAGGCCAAACATATACTGCGATTGCAGAGAAGAGTATAATATACTAGCAGACAGGCTTTTTAATAATTGTTTAAAAAAGATTGTCAGAGATTGAATAATTTTCATGCCTTTTAATGCTATGTATTTAACTCATTGTTGTTTTTTTTTCTTTACATTTTCAGGCCTGTGCCCGACCCCTCATCTCGGTTTATTCCGAAAAAGGAGAATCATCAGGCAAAAATGTAGTTATGCCTGCTATCTTCAGGGCTCCTATTCGCCCTGATGTTGTAAAGTTTGTGCACACTAACATGCGCAAAAATAACCGCCAGCCATATGCGGTCAGCGAGCTGGCAGGTATGTAATCATTTTTTGTCAATTGAGTTGTTCCTGTTGTATAACAGGAGATGTTTGTCAATTTGTACTCTTTCAATTTTGCACCTGTATACCAAACAATTTGTTACCTATTTGGTTGTAGCACTGTGCCAGTTTCCTGGTCAATTGATCAGATAATCGATAATGAAATGATCAACATTAAGTCACATTTTTATCAAAGACTTATTGAACTAGTTTCCTAATAATTGTAAATTGTATTCTGAACTGAATCTTAACCACCACGCTCATCATCCATGCATAGTAATTTGTCCCAGAGTAGGACATGCAAAGCTAACTTCAAACCACATGTCGCCATGGGAACCAAGTACTTATTGTTACCAAACAAACTGGCAAACAGAAGAAAAAATAGATGGTTATACTGATTTTGAGCTTTAGATTTCTACTTCCTATGCGTTTCCTAACTAACATTTAATCTTTCAGGCCACCAGACGAGTGCAGAGTCCTGGGGAACAGGAAGAGCTGTGGCCCGTATCCCTCGTGTCAGAGGTGGTGGTACTCACCGCTCTGGTCAGGGTGCTTTTGGAAACGTATCCTTCCTTATAAATTTGTTCATTTATTTACATGCTTTTAGGAGGTAAATCCAGACTTGCCGTGATGGTGTAATTTGCGTCTGACTCTGTGACTAGTGACAGAATGCCTCCTGTCGTAGGCTAGCACAGATGGCTGGTGAACTTTGAGTCTGAGCAGGTAGTAAATGGATACATATTTGTTGCTTAAGTGGTAGACGATCCTTGACTTGGACCTAGATGTGTCGTGGTGGACGCATGTTTGCTCCCACTAAAACCTGGCGCCGCTGGCACCGCAGGATCAACGTGCCCCAGAAGCGCTATGCCATCTGCTCTGCTCTGGCTGCTTCTGCACTCCCCGCCCTTGTGATGTCCAAGGGTACGTTTCCCCAAATAAGAAACTGTTGAAATGAGAAGCAATAATTTAGTTGATTTGTTGATGTTTAGTAAGATTGTATTTCCTAAGCATTTACTTTGCTATGATGGTGTAATTTGCGTCTGATCTTGTGATTGGTGACAGTTGCCTGCTGTCATTAAGCCATCACAGGGTACTGATGAATGATAAACTCTGAGCAAGCTTAGACATTAGTCATTTCTAGACTTGGTGCTTCATTGATTTCATAGAACTTTTTGATATCTAGGACATCGCATTGAGGAAATCCCTGAGGTCCCACTGGTGGTTGAAGACAAAGTTGAGGGATACAAGAAGACCAAGGAGGCTGTGCTTCTGCTGAAGAAGCTCAAAGCCTGGAATGACATCAAGAAGGTGAGATTTAATTCTTGTTGTCCAATACAACTCATTTCTTTGTGTTTTTACCCTTACCAACGGATAAAACTGTTGATACTAAAGCAAGGTAAATTGTGGCTCTGATGTATGTATAGTAAAGATTGTCATTAAGAGAATAATTTGCCCCATTTTCCTTATTTTAAGTTTCATGTGACAAAGGTCTAAAGTTGAGCATTAAAAGCATGGTCATAAAATCAACAGTTAATAAAGGTCTTATGGCTTTGATTTTCTATGTTTGCGTTTCTGTTTTCAAAGTAGCTTGATTAATTCTATCGTTCTGTTTGTAGGTCTATGCCTCTCAGCGCATGCGTGCTGGTAAGGGTAAAATGAGGAACCGTAGACGTATCCAACGCAGAGGGCCATGTATCGTCTACAACCAAGACGCTGGTTTGACCAAAGCCTTCAGGAATATTCCAGGTTAGTTTAAAGATGGAAATGTATTACTGCATCTAAGTCCGATTTAATGATCAATTTCAGGTGCCTAAATCAAACTGATGCGGATCCAGTTCTCTGTGGAACTCTGTATTTGGTTATAAATTCATTTGCCATATTCAAATGTAATGAAACAAATTTGTCATTTTTTGTTAGGCATTACTCTGCAGAACGTGAACAAACTGAACCTTCTGAGACTGGCTCCTGGTGGTCACATTGGACGGTTCTGTATCTGGACAGAAAGTGCTTTCCGTAAGCTGGATGAGCTGTATGGCACCTGGCGTAAACCAGCCTCTCTGAAGGTTGATTACATGTGAGTATTAGAAGAGCTTTTAATGCTTACAGGTGCATCTCTATTAAAGCATATTATTGGAGTATTGGTCTAGGATTTCAATAAAAGATCAAACTTTTAAAGGTTCTCTATGCAAGGAGATATTACTCACTTATTTTAGTAAATATTAGTCTTCTAAATCCTTGTTTGGGTGTTGCACCCAACATTTAGTGTAACATTTATTTCACAAGCCGATTTCCTTCATGGCAGAATTACTTCGTTCAAATGCTAGTGTGATTTCAAAAACTACATTTTGGATTTTCATTAATTGCCAACAATCGTCAAAAATGGCGTATATTGTATAACGTTATAAGCGATAACTTTTTAACTTCCTGGAATTGATCTATATTTTGAACATCATGCACCTGTACAGCAATCATTTTTTTGCACACGTATCTCAGTGATGAGCTTCCACTTCATGGTCCGTGTTTTTGAACTCTGTGATATTTGTTGAAGTTCTGAGTTGGTACAAAATGGAGTTTGCTTACCTCATGTGGTTTATTGGTTGTTGGGCTTTAATCATTTGTGTTCTTCCTTTCAGGCTCCCAATGCACAAAATGACTAACACAGATCTGAGCAGAATTTTGAAGAGCGAGGAGATCCAGAAAGCACTTCGTGCACCTAAGTATGCACCTCCCTGTAGTTCTCTTTATAACCATGTTGCAGCTATGATGATGATCCACTTCTGGTCCGTGTTTCTGACCCCTGATTATTTTTGGAAGTCCTGAGCAATTCAAAAAGTTAAACATTTCCTGTAGCATCGACCAGACATCCGCATAACTTTCTTTTATTGTCATTGCAGCAAGAAGATCAGCCGCAGAGTACTGAAGAAGAATCCTCTGAAGAATTTGAAGATCATGCTCAAGCTGAACCCTTACGCCAAGACCGCAAGACGTCATGCCATCCTACAGCACGACCCTGCTGTAAGTATGGTTAAGCTTTTTTTTTTTTTTTAAGGTGGTAGTGAATCTGTAATATGACTAATTGGTTTTAATTTTATTTGCACAGATCAAGGCTAAGATGCTGAAACCCAAGAAGAGGCGTGCGAAGAAAGCACCTGCTAAACCCAAGGCATAAATCTATACAGACTGGAGTTCAGTGAAATAAACAGTTCAAATCCATGAGTCAGACTATTTATTCAAACTGTTTTATTGTCAACAAAATATCATAAAGTCAACTAAGCAATGTGAAAAGCAGGGATGTACACTAAATGACACTCTTGGTACTGAGATTCATTTGTTTAAATACACACTGGCTTAAATCTTTTTTTTTTTTTTGGGACACCAATTGTCCATGTATAATGAATTAGGATTTGGGTTTCACTCCTGCTGTGACTTCGAACCTTAAGTGTCGATTTCAACCCAGGAAAAGGCTTCATACAGAGTTTAGACACAGGCCAAATTGCTGAGCTGTACATGACTAAAGCTGAATGTAGAGCACAAAGGTTTAGTTGGCAGCATTATTTTACATGACGAGATCATTGCAAAAAAGATGGCTTTTTAATTGGGTCTCTAAAGGAGACCTAAGCATACAGAACAGTAAACGATACATAATTTAACCCTCCTATTTGACTCCATTAAAGTAACATTCCTTTTCACAGTTGATCAGTATGGATTTGTATCTGCTAACCACATTGTACACATGATCACAACCTGTTTTAGTTGTATAAAATTCTCCTGTAGGACCCCACATTCCCACACCTGCCGGTATGGAGCTGAAACTATTTTCTTGAACTTTACTGCACCAGGGGTGTGAATTTTTTTGTTTTTTAACATGGTCCGTTTCACTTCAACAGCAGGATAGAAAAAATGCAGCTAATATCAGCCCGATGTTTAAACAGCCCTGTTGAAGATGAGTCCTTCAAGCCCTCTCTCAATTGAATACTTTGCTCATAGGTGCCAAATTTTGAACGTAATAGAAAGTTGTTTCCAGACCAACCGCATTTCAAAAAACCATTTAAATCTGGTAAAAGCATTTATGTGGAATGGAGCGTTCAATATCAGTTAACAGAGTCATGCCTGTGCGATTTAAGGAACTGTCCTATTGGAGGTGCTAGTGGACATGTCAGTGTTTCCTTATCACAGGGGTTATTCATGTATTCAAAGGCAGAGACCCCCAGGAATAAAAATTAACCCCTGAGGTAAAATGTTTGAAGATAATAGGAGGGTTAGCTGCATGTATGTTCAGGTGCATCTCAAGTGTTTGCTGAAAGTGACTAGAAAATTTTCAGTATATTCCTAAGATTTTCTTGATTTAAAATTTAACTTGGAACAAAAGATGTTCCAAGTTAAGACATCTATATAGAGACTTGTGAGAAGAATGCAAGGTCATTTAAAAAAAAAAAGTTGAAAATAATACTTGTGCCTTGTTTACTATAGTGGGCAGATAAACAAACCCTACTGTGTCCTTGGCAACCGATCTCCACTCTATCACAGCCTGCAATGGATTTACTAGGTTTTTTACTGAGAAAATGGGAGGTATATCCTGTACAATACCAAGACAAGTACATTTTGTTTTTAAATTTAGACAAAGTCACAATTCTGCCAGATCAATAATAAGCCTAAAAGAAAGTGTACATGAATAAAGCTCCTTATTCTGTTTCAATACTTTAACCATTGTTGTGGTTTGTCTCCCCTGCTGTCAATTTAAATACGTATCCTTTATGTCAAATGTTTTCCTACACGCCTTAAGAATAGTGATTATAAAATCTTTATTTAAAATCAATATTTTTGAACCAAAAATAAAGACCTTTTCCAGATTTTTCATCCTATCAGTAAGTCTAATTGTGTTTCAATTGTTAAAAACCTTTTTAATAATGGCAGGCCAATTAGATTCTTTCCGGTCAGGTTTCTGTGCTCATCAAGGTACCAACATTATATGGACTGGAACGACTAGAAATACACATGTTGACTGTTTCCGTTCTTGAAGAAAAATAACTCATTTGCATCAATTGCTAATTTTAAAGTGGATATACAAAAATCACTTGAATGGTTCCCTGCAGATCTTATCGTTACATCTCCACATGCCCCACCCATCAACTCAGATTATGACAAGTTACCATAACAACTGGCTGGATAAATCAAAAGAAAAAATAGAAATATGTGTAATATTTTTTGTTTTAAGCTGAATAAAAGCCAAACTGAAAAATGAGGAGCAATCAGGAGATAGCACAGTTTCAGTAGCTGTAATGAAAAAAACACTGATCAGCTCTGAAATCTGAGTGTAGTGATGGTCAGTGACATTCGGCCTTTTTATCACCTAAAGACGCTTCTAATATTAATGGACTGTCTCAGCAACACCTTGAAAGTGTTGTTAATGGGTTTATCTTTACTATAACTAATTGCTGCTACAGTCTACCTAAAAAGTCTGTAGAACAGGATGAGGTCCAGAGACATCACACCAAACAGCGCATGTACATATCTTTGAAAAGCAGCAATGTCTGTATTAAAGATACTCTTTGTGTTGGTTTTGTCTTTTAGACTAATTTTGTTTTGGCAAAAAGCTGAATTTTGCTTTAAGCCTCAACACTTCACAGAATGATGTGCTTGAAATATATTTTTGTGTAACAGGTTTCTGAGTTTCACATTTTGATGTAGGTACTGAATAAACTTCTTAAGTTTTGAATTTCTTGAGATGCACCTGAAACGTTATCATTTGACCAACTGCTTAAAATCGAAACATCAAGACTAAAGATCAATCAAAGGTCATATGTAGTTATGGCCTTGCAGTGGACAGTCTCACATACTGATGCCATGGGTGGGTGTTGCAGGCTGACTGAGTCCAATGGTGCTGCAGAGCCAGCCAGCAAAGTCCACCTCCTCCGCCTCAGATTGTTTGATAAAAGGATGCACCTTAAAATGGAAGGTTAAAGCATAAATATTTAGGAATAAATTGGGGTTTAAATGTGTGTGTGTGTCTGACTTACCATTAACTGCTTCAAGTCTGCTCTTTCTGCAGGATTCTTAATCAGGCTGCAGTAAGAAAAAAAAAAAAAGAAACAAGATTATGCTTTTCTGAATGGCAGATGTGATATAAATGTGTTAAGTAGGCTGATTTCATAACAGTAAGTGTGAAAAAAACAAACAAATCCTCTCTTATTTACCATTTATTCACAAAGTCCTGGAATTCTGCGCTAAATATCCCAGGGAGTTTTGGAGGAGGCTAGAAACAAAAAATGATGTTAGCATAATGAACAGCAAATGCTCATATAACACTAAATAATGCAGACATACTTACCTCGTTGACTATATAATCCAGCAACTCAAATATGGCCATGGGTGGTCTGCTGTTTGGTCCATAGGCTAAGAAGAAAATGAAATTGCATGTATTAAGATTAAATTTCAAAAAATGTGATCAGCCACTGCTGTGTCATACTTACAACTGCCTGTACGCCCAGGGGGGCATGGTTTCGGAGAGGACTCACTGGAGGCTGCTTCTCCTTCCACTGGGTATCCGAAGATTTGCTCCAGTTCCTTGGAATCAGGTGGGGGGATAGGGAAGCGCCCGATGGCCATTTCAACTAGAGACAGACCCATACTCCAGATGTCTGACTGAACAGAATAGTGTGTGCCTTGTAGACGCTCTGGCTGCACAACAAACAGTAGATTTAATCAGTTATTACAAAAGAAATGTGTTTGAGCAATACCTTGAACAGTGAATATGAATTCTCTTGGAGTATTTTCAGCCTATTTGTGTTCTGAACTCACCGACATGTAAGATCTAGTGCCCACAAAGGAGTTGGCCATGGAGTCTATGAGCTGTCCGCTCACTCCAAAGTCACACAGCTTGATTTCACCGCGGGAATTCACCAGGATGTTAGAAGGTTTGACATCTGAAAGAGAGCCATCAGATGCAGCTGTCATCATTGAAAGATGAGCAGCTCAGAATAAACTGCTGCAGAATTACATTTTTTATATCTAACATGAACAATTGTATCGTATAATATTGGTTTGTTCATAGTTTTTTGTAAATGATGAAATAAAAGCAGTTTTCCCAGTGGATGAAAAAGTAGTGGACTCAAAATTTCCCACTGTACCTTGTAAAATAGCAATCATCCATGGTTACCAGACAAGCATATATATCCTAGAATGCTTAGCAAGACCTCTCCTCACAAAGTAACATGGGATATTTTTGGCACCGAGAAATAAAAAAAGAAGGCAAAAAGTAGCGGCCAACTGTCTGAACGGTCAATTAACTGAGTTTACTATAAAGTCCACTACATAGTCCCCGCACAATAGATTGAAGGGTTTAGGGGTTAGGGTCATTGTTTGGACACAGCCTATGTCTATGGTCCAGGTGAGTTGCAAAGACATAAACTAGATGTCAGACCAGAGGACATTTAGAGGGAAAGAAAGTGATTTTTATAATCCTTTTCTTAAATACACAGGCCGCTTCTGAATTTTGCAATTTGGTAAGGAAACTTTAGCCAAAGTGGTAGTGCATTACCGGTCGCCATGATAAGGGTTATCCAAATAGTGCTGGCAGTATGGCAGGAAAAAGTAAGAGGAAGCGGGATGCTTCCTGTCGATACTTCATGGGATGACATCAATAAGGCTTCGCACTGCAGTCCAGAGCTCCTTTCAGGATACTTCTTACAGTTGCTCCACTGAAAGGTGAATGGATATGATCTCCATTTTAACAGCCTTAACCTCTCTAAGCACCCTATTTATGCCTTTACTAATGGTGATACGAGTTAGTGATTGTCGCCCCCTTATGGTCTGGAGCACCGTCATTAGGTATTGTGCTAATTTGCAGTTCCTGTTAACTTGCAATTGTTTTTCCTGCCAAACCTTTTCCTTTGCATGTGTTTTTTGTGTCGGTCTTAGTTTTGTGCTTGCAGTACTTTTTGAATGAGCATGTATTTGTGAGGAGTTTGCAACCCCTCAACTTCCATGCATTTCTGTTCAAAAAACAAAGTAGCAAACTGAATCCATACAAACCTCTATGCATGATCTTATGCTTCTCACGCAGGTAGGAAAGACCTTTAATGACCTGTAAAACACACTTTGAACTGTCAGGACACACAAAATAAACATTTTACTAGTTCACACCAATCAGTGGAAAAACCTTTTTTTTTCATAGAGATGAAATGTATAGAATGTGGGGGAGGTGTTGAAGCTACTCACAGCAATGCTGACTTTGCCAAGAATCTCTTCTGGGATTTTGCCTGCTTTCTTCAATGACTGGTCTAGAGATCCACCATCCTGAAGCCAGAAAAACAGTAATGGGGAGTATTTATATGACATACATGTGAAGGACAGCTATTATAAATTATTATTCATATTTCAAAATTGTAAGATGAGTCCATAAAAGAAGAAAGTACCATATGCTCCATGCAGATGCTGATCTCTCCGTCGCTGTAGAAAGCACCATAGAACCCCACTATGTATGGAGAGTTACACTCATGTAGAACCTGCAGCTCGCGGATAATCTGGTTCCTGATGGCTGGCTTAATCTCAAGGTGGATCAGCTGGAGCAGATGGCAACATTTTGTTTAGATGTCAAGTAAGCAATGTCTCAAATCAAATCAAACTTTATTTATAAAGAGCTTTTCCTGCATGCAGCAACACAAAGTGCTTCACAATGTAAAAACAGTTTAAAAACAAGCCATCAAAAAGGTTTACATAGTTAAAAAGAGAACAAGCACACAGTTTTCTCACAGTCTCACACACATACACAAACAGTACCCTGCCCACCCCTCCCGTGTGCAACATGATACAAGACTTATTTTAGATATTTGGGTATTGTTTAATTGAATGCTACATCTGTTTAAATGTTTTAACAAGATTTACCTCCTAAAAACTTCTGTATTTTCATTACATACTGTTATGCAGAAAGCAGCTTTTTTACACAGAAACAGTAATAAAAGATTCCCCATAAGCCATGAACCTTTTTATATAATTTGTCAAATAACAATCTTAGTTTTAACTGTATTTTATAGCACATTATGATAGACCAATACATAACCTTTATTTTCAATGTATATGTAAATTATAAAATCAATCGACTCCCTGTAGCTCATTAAAAAGACTTCAGCACAAAAGTAAACATACAGGAAAATAGAGCAAACAGAGCAAGCAAAGCTGCTGCATGTGCAATTAGTGCATAAACGTGAGCCAAAATAATCCATAGTTTAAATTTGTTTCCCTAATAAACACTTGTTAACCTGTCAGGCATTTGTTTAAGTTCCCTTTTATCTGATTTACCTTAAAAATACAGTACAACCTAACAAGTAAAAAGTGTAGACATGCACATTAATCACTGGTCTAGAGATCCACCATCCTGAAGCCAGAAAAAAGGCTGTTATGGGAAAGCTCAGATTTTTTATATAACATCAATGAACAAACAGCTTCATAAAGACTACGAAACACAACAACAAGTTGGGGAAAGTTTGTAAAAAAATCATCTTTTTATTAGCAAAAATCAAGTATTGTTTTAATTGATACATATTCTGAGAAAGTCTAATGAAAAGCACTCTCATAGCTTAGAGCTCCAAAGCTTGCCAGCCTTATATGTCTTCTGTCAGCCTTAAAGTTTCTGCAGGACAAATAAGTTAATTAAATATAACAGTGAATTTTATTTTGGCTGAAATGCTACTAGTCTGTCTCTAGTCCCAATGTAGGATAACAAACTAGTCTTGCTAGTTTTTTTTATCTTTCACAGCAGTCGTACCATAGGATACTTTCAACTCTGTTTTCAGAAATTCTATGTTTTTCCTCCATATTTTAGCTGATTTCACAAGGGTGGAAATGCAGGGATCTTCATGTGAAATAGGAAACTGACAGGTCAGATATTAGTCAAGCTGGAAACAAACCTGTACTCTATAGAACAGTGCTAAAAAGAAACACACAGCCAAAGCTACAGTATAGGCCAAATTCTGTTTGCCTGTTAGAAGATGTGAAAGTCACCTGCTGCCTCAGTATTCTGCAAACAAATCCAGGAGAAAAGCTGCTCCAGCATTTCCCAGTGATTATCATGTGTATCTGGTTAAAGATTTTTATGATTTTCTCTGATGATTCAGATGTTTTGATGATTTGGTGTATACTTTATACATTTTTATTTGTAAAATGTTGTTAATGTGTATTTTCATACAGTTCCCAATTATGCACAAAGTAGTGCATAATCAGGAACTGGGTTTAAGGTGTATGAATATTTTAGCAAAGTATTATGCAGGAGGCATCCGCCCCCTCTGAAGGTACTCGATGAAACAGGCACTGTTCTTATGCAACAGGTCAGGCTAATGTTTGCTTCCACACAATGCCCAAGGACATGCAGCAGAAGATGGTGTTGAGAGAGAAGTGAAATGATTTCTCTAGAGTTAAAACATCAACTTCAAACAACAGAGGCTCCATTTTCAATTTAAGTTTATCATTTGACTTTCATTTAGGCAGGTAAGATTAAAGTATATTTTCAGGAAATTGTGATGATACCTTGATGGTCTTCTTGCCTTTAGGATTTGTGTCTATCAGCAAGAATACCATGCATACAAAGGGAAAAAAGTTTTTTTTTTGTTTTGATACTTTACCGAGTATCAAAGCAACATGCACACAAGAGGAAATGGCTGCAAACCATTTATGATTAATCATTTTTAGTTCCTTTAAGGTAACAACTGAATAAATAAATAGAAACTTGTTTATTGGATATCAGAGCTCGAGTGCTGTTTGTGTATATCTTTGAAAATAATAGCTCTCTTTCAAGCTAACATAGCTTTTACTTTGACTCTGTACTTGCAGCTCACCTTCCTGGCCATGATCAGACCAGAAGGTCTGTGTGAGACTTTGAAAACAACTCCGCCGTTGCCTGCACCTAGCTCACATATCTTCTCAAAGTCGTCATCCTTCAGCTCCCCCACTTTCTGCTTCTGTGTCAGGAAGGCCTCAAGGCGTTTTCGCTGCTGCTCGTCCAATTCAAGCTCCTCCAGCTTTTTCTGCAAAGCTTCCAAGTTTGTTCTACAAAACAACCACACAAAAAAAACATCTCAGAAAAATCTTCCTTAAAAAGAAAAACACTTGAATGCGTTAAGAGACAGAAAAACAGGCTGCGTGAAGCCAGAACCATACACTTGATCCTTTTTAACAGGATTTTTCATATGATCCAAAATTGAGGATTTTTTTCCTTTCCTTATTTTGTCAACTTGCATCTCAAACACAAAGATATCAATAGCAGCCTTACATTCAGAGGTCAATCACATAAAATACCAACAGTTTTAGCTTTAGGATGTAATACACAAGTAAGGTAATTGTGGGATATTTCTTGACCTGCTGATCTTTGAGTCTCTGAAAACACCAAGCCCATATTTTCTTCTACAAATAACAGTAAAATAAAAAGAGAATGATGAATGGTCATCCCTGACAAGAGCAGACATCCTCAGTTTTTACCTTCTAACACAATTACTTTCACAGAGAAAGCTTCATTTGGATGAAGGACAGAGGTAGAGATGAGACTCTTTTCATGAAGTTCTTTTCCTTGCACCTAAATTATGTGTCGCTTTGGAAAGCAGCTGAAGGAGGGAAGCACACGCTCCTCCCTGCGCAGCCTGATGCAGCACAGAGCTTTATGCAGCACAGAGATAGGGTTAAGTGCTTTTATTTTTTGATGGTGTGTGAATCTATATCCATGGAGACGAGGTGCAGAGTTTCAGCTGGACGTGGGCGGTGTGGGTGTTTGTTCGTTTGACAAGGGTTGGAGGAGGAGGAGGCAAAGAGATGCTAAGAACATGAGCAGCCAGAAACACACCTCCATACAAGATGTGGAGTATACCACCCCTCACCCCCCAGCCAAGCGAGCACAATACTGGCTTTTGTTTTCTATCCACACAATATCAAATAGAACACGAAACTAAAGAACCTAAAGCTTTGTGAGAAAAAGAAACTATTAGACACCATTCCATACCCACTGGGATATATCTTTATTCAGATGTTTACACATCATTGGCAGGAACTCCCTGTTATTTTACTGATCTATTTAAAACATCTCTTCTATTATAGAGAAACTATAATAAAATATACAAGACCTTGTTGCTCATGTTAGAATTTGGGGATTTTTATCTGATCTTCAGAGGGCCAAAATTATTTACACAGTGATAGCAACTGATTTTTTGACCACCAACAAGCTTCTTGTCATTTCTGTCTGTAAATCTGACCATTCCTCCCAATAAGAACAGTAGAAACAGTTAAAAGTTTTGCTTTCCAGGCACAGACCAGGCTTGTTACTATTGTTTTTCCTTTTTTTTACAACCAGTTTTAGGTGTGTTTGGGATTTCTATATCATTTAAAACAAATTGTGTCAAAAGTTTAAAAAATTAAGCTGTTAATTTGAGGACAACGCAGTAGAGTATCACCAGCAGGGAAAAGTTACCTAATATTATTGTACCACTATCATGCTTGACAGTATGTACAACGTTTTCACCTTTGAAGACTTGAGATCACAAAATATTCTTGAAAGTACAACTAAATACCAGACATGAACCTTCATGTCTGGAATGCTGATCTCAGCCAAGTATGTAGGTGTTTATTTAAAAGCACTGATACTCATTCTGGTAGCACCCTTTAGTTTTCCTTGAATTATCCCTGATCATCCACATTCATTTTCCTTTTTTTAAAAGTCAGAGTTGGAGTAAAATGAATTAAACCTTTAGACATTTTGCCAGGAAAGCATCTCAAAACATACCAGGCTGCTTTTGGAACAGATAAAGAAGGTTAACATTAAGAATCTGGAATTTTTCTGACTTTACTCCTATTTGAGATTATTGGATGAGTCAAAAATCTCAAGACTCTGCCAGGAAACCACTAAATTTACTAACAGGCTAATTTCTGATAAGCGGTGTACTAAAAATATCCAGCCAGAAGCATGCCAGAGATGATGGCTACCAAAACTATGGTTTCTCTGCAACTTGAGACTGGTTATATAAAAAATGATTAAAAATGAGTTGGAATATTTCTATATGTTTAGACTGTATTTATTTTAAACTAATATGCATAAGAGAAAATTAACAGCAGATCCATATATGTGCACCCAATTGGTTTTAAAACCGACTCAATAGCAGTGTCATACAGGGAGTTTTGAGAAATTTAAATAAATTTTACAAGATCTTCAATATTTGGTTGGATTACACCAATCCAAATAGCTTTTGATTTACTATCATCTCTCCATTTTAACAATGGTCTCTCAGTGTCCTGCAGCAAGAACAAGGAACCATTTCACACTTTTAAAGCTTCTGGCCGACTAGAATAGAAATTTGTCTCTTTCTTTTTTTTACTGTGCTGCAATGGTCTGATTTCAGAGAAGCTGCATTATTGAATTAAGCTCATTCACCACCATTATGTAATAAATTGCAAACTGACTGGTGTTTGATATTGTCCAAATGATCCACAATGATGTGTTTATTCAAAGGCATGTTTTGAAACAGGGATTATTAACCACATTTACATACAAAATACTTTTCCCCCCTCAATAGGATTTCAATGTTAACATTTAATACTATTATACTGTATAAAGCATGTATAAAGCGTATAGTTTTTTTTTAAATCTGCAGATTACATATTTCAACAATCATATTTGAGTAGTTCATTAAAGTTACTGATAACTTTTCTTTTTCTTATCTTTTAAGACAACAGAGCAGATTGTCTGCAAAAACAAATGCAAAAATGATTAGACAAAAGGTTATAGGAAAGAAGCAAGTATACAGGCTGATGCCTGAGACATAAAGATTAAGCCATGTTTAATATAAAGTTTCAGCTGCAAAGCTTGTCAAATTAGCTCCAGAGAGCCATGGTTTGATCCAATATGTTTGCAAGATATGTTAAAAAATATATTTTTAAACAGCTAATATATGGAAAAGCAAGACAATTTGACCATTTTCATATAATTAATCAGAGAGTTGTTAACCAAAACCAATATGTTGAATCAAGCAGGGACTTTCCAAATATTCTGGCTTAATCAAACCTTGCAGTAGCACATAAATCACAAGTTTGCAATTTATTTGAATGTATTCTGTGCAGTTAGCCTGGTCCAGACCAGAGTAACAGTTATGCTTAACTAATCCTGCTTTACTATCTTATAAGTGAGTTTTTAATTCAGTTTCTTGTCTGCATGTTTTATATTTTTAAAGGCCTGTATTAATAATACCACTAATATGTAATGTTATTCAGTCAATTAGTCTTAATATTTGAATATTTTTATGGTAACCTATACCCTTATTAACTTTCTAATTCCCAATGTGTGCATCGTTATTGATTGATTGTGTATTCGAAGACACCTACTGTTTTAAATTACATAGAAAGGCATTTAGTAGTCATGATTAATAAAGAAGCAAAGGTGTTCTCCATCAAGTCAGGCCATAAAAGTAGCTCTTAACTTGGGTTGTCAATATACTAAAATTTCAACTTTGATATCGATATAATATACAAATTTTGACACCAGATATGAAAAATTATTCAAGGCATAACTCCCCTTTTATCAGTCTTGACATGGAACATGCTTTCTGAAGAGAATCACAGATGTTCAGCGTGCAGATAAAAAATAAATGGATAACCCAAATACAACATATTTATATAGATATTATATTATAAGGCTGACTGAAGTATTATTCTTTTAATATGCAAATAATTATGAAATCTAAAAATAGCATTAACTAAAATATGCAAATAAATATCAATACTATGCCAATTAGCACTGTATCCAAATACAACCTTAGAGTATCGATACATATCAGAGTATCACTATTTTAGACAACCCTACCCCAAACAAATATTTTTCCTTTACAATGATAGGCCTATTTTGAATGACATTGTTGATGACGAAACACTTATATGGAGAAGGGCCTTCAGATGTCAAACTGTGTTTCATGGCTGGTCCGATCTGCTGGCTTTTCCAGGGGATTACCTGCATGAGCATTACTGTTTTTTCTGGGGATGGAATCCACTACCTGTGCAGATTGCTAGGTCCCAAAATCCAGCAATGTCTTGACTGTTCTATGCATATGATCTGTGTTAGCCTTAGATTTTTGGCTAGTGGTATCTTCCTGGATGCAGTAAATCTTAGCAAAGCCATTACTTGCCTCGCCATCAGAAACGTGTATTTGGCATTAAATAGATGTACACACATTTTTGTAGCCTTATCTGGTCACAGAGGAATGAACCAGATCAATGAAGGATTCTACAACATTGTAGGTAACATGAATTAGGCTAGAAATCACAAAAGTAACTTTAGAAAAGGGGAACTACTATATGAACTACTATATTCTGTTTTTTGGATACAGGATTCCCTAATTGTACAGGATGATTGATCTAAACCACACACACAAGGATAAATTGTCCCTCTGGAGCACATGAAGATTATTTTGTTTACAGGAAATCCTTTCATAGTATTAATATTCAGATGAGAGTGAGTTATGGTTGCATCTACTGTCAACTACATACAATTATTATGAGCATTAAATTACTTAAACTCAGACATTGATTACTGTTTAGTACTAAAACCCATCCCCCTGGTCTTATTTTTTATTTCAAATTTAAAAAGCAGAAAAACAATCCATGCTTTTAATTCTTCCGAGAGAGTAATTTAAACTTTGCATGCACTATTTATGCTCCTGTTTTATGGGTCCATACTACTCAGTATCATCTGCATAACAATGAAAAAAAATATTTCTTTCTGAAAAGGTAAGGAAATCAAGCCCTATGGGACACCACACAACAGCTCTAGTGCCGTACCCCCAGATGCCTACACAAGGCTCTAAGGAGGGAATATCCACAAAAATGGTGAAATGCTTTCCTAAATCTGTTACTGGGAGGACACAATTAAGAAAAAATCCTCAACAATGCAAATTCTGTGCAATGAAGAAGTTCAAAACCTGAAATATTTGAAACCACTCTTTTTCCTCCAGGAGTACTTCCAACTGGTTATAAACAATTTTCTCCAAAAGCTTAAAAAAAAGGTAGTTTTGAAGTAGCGATTTTTCCATAATCTTTAAATAGTGGTTGCATTATTGTAATTTAAGCTTTAGGAACTAGACCAGGGGTAAGACTGCTGTTAATAATAGCCAGAGCAGATTGATCGATGACAAATATAAGAAATAATAATTATTCTACTTTTTAATTTGTTTTTACAAACAGCCACAAAAGTCTAGATAAATGCAGGGGACCATTAAATAATTCAACTTCAAGGAATGTTATCAATTGAATTTGTTCCCTTTTTTGTAGTCTATATCACGTGAAGAATTCCTGGAAGGCTTGACTGCAAATTAAAGGTAAATGAAATGCATTTATTAAACATTCCACAAATAAAATATGTTTTAAATAAGATGGATAGCTGTTAAAACTAAGAAAGATTTTGATTTATTTCGAATGTTTGATTTTACAAGTAAACCATTCAGATTAAAACTAATAAATATATCTAATTTGAGAGCAATTAGAAATACTAAAGCAATTTAGTAATTAAGGACATTATTGTATCATAGCTGAAGGCGGAGGATAAATCTATCAAATCAAATTGGGGAAAAAAAGATATTGAGTTTCAGGTTAGAGTTTACACAAGCACATATGCAAACACACGTACAAACACTGAACTCACTACTGTCCTAAGTCTACCATCGTTAGATCATAGCTAAAAATCTAAATATGTAGATGAATGATTGACACTCACTCTGAGGCTCCTGTTCCGTTGATTGTGTTTCCATCAGGAATTGGGTTAAGCTGGATCGGTTCTGGCTTCCTTCTTTTCTGCATGTTACTAGGAGCGGGTACAGAGATGCAGAAATGGGAGAGAAAAAGAGGAGATGTGGAATTAAACTGGATCTATCGGATGGAAAAATCACTGGTATCATAAGCTGCAGAGGCAAAGCAGCTGATGGGTGGTGGATTAACGTCACAATATTTACACTGGTCTTCCGGACAGCATGGCAAAGATGGTTGCAGCGCTCCCTCTGCTGGTAATGTCTGAAACCGAAGTTATGATGCTGAATTCAAATGGTAATATTTTTATTATACAAATCGCAGGCTTACCAACAGCTTGCCTTTACCTCCTGATTTAAAAAAAAATCAGTTATATAATTATTTCAATAAAATAAATGAAAAAGAGTTCTGGGTAAGGTTTTTCTTGTATTCTAATTTCAAAGTTTTCACACCCGTTTATCTTGTGAGCACAAAATAATAATGTACCCACACAAGATAAAATATTTCCTATGTGTCCTTTTAAAAGATCTGAAATTGTGAATTAGAAAAAATATCTTCCATGGCCATGGGGGTGGATCATGTTGGATGTAAATGTGGATCAAATTAATAGTTAATCCACACTTAGATTTAAATATTGAATGAGAGAGCATATAAATTTAGCTTCTTTTAATCGTTTAACTTTTATACTTCACCGTGAGTTTTTTTTCCTCACTATTATTATTTCAAATTGAAGTGTCAATAAATTATTCTGACATAGTGGAAATGGAGCCTTGCCCTCGTTTTTTACATTTTTTTTTTCTAAAAATCATATTATTGTTTTGAGCACTGGCGGCGCCAGGAGGACGCTAGGGGGTGCTATAGCTACCTCTTCAAAAGCCAGAGCCATACCTTTCATCAAACGTAGTATTCTTGAACATGTTGCTGTTTTCCGAACAAAACATAACCAGTTCAAAAGGTTATGTGTTTGTAATTATTATATTAATTACGTTTACGAAATTTTAGATGCATAAAAATATACCATATGCATCAAAATATACCATATAAGTAGTACATATTTTATAGATACATTCATTTTGGATTTTAAAGAAAACATTATTTCTTTTATCATTTTTCAATAACAGAAATTGGCAAAATATTGTGTGGTGCAATTGTCTGGCCCCAACTGCTGTTTTGTAAAGGTCATTAAAATATATTTTCATAAAATAACATTTATTTTCTGAATTTCATTTGATATGATTTCATATGTTGTGGTCTTGTAATTAAAGTTATATCTATTTTAATCTTTATCATAATATTTACAGGGAGGCTTTGATTGAACGAACTTTGATTAAACTTGAAAATATTGTGTGGGGGAAATAATCATTTGGAGCAACCACCGCAGAGGCCTTTCTATGATAAATACAGATATGTCTGAAAATAGTCATATTTTTCCTTCTTTTAAATAACTGATGATCTCTATAATTTACTGCTACTTTAAATTAGCCCCATTTGGATATTTATTTTTTAAAGCAACCCCCCCCCACTAATTCATATACAACATTTTGCCGAAATTCTACTCATGACAAGAAAAAAATAAATGTGCAGAAAACAAAAAGAGAGACACTTACCTTGGTTCAATGCTTCAGTGCTCTGTTCAGTTCTTAGCCCTCCTTTAGCACCTGCAGAGGAAAATCTCGAAGCGCCACTGGTTTTTATTTAATGAAAGTTTAGGTGAGTAGCTATCTTCCGGTATCTCCCAGTTAATGGGATACAAATGCATGCACTGTCCTTGATAGAATAATTACTTCTTCTTAAGCTTTTTTAGGAGTTGCCATTTTACATCATTTATATTCCTCTTAGACACAGATAGCTCCTCAATATATGAGTCTAATTTAAGAGGTAAAGTTGAAATACAATATGGCTTCAGATTAATTTATTTTACTGTATTTTAGTTTAGTATTTAGTTTGAAAGAATGCATTTTATTTTTGCCTTTATTCAGTGGGAACCAACTAAATAGATTTATTCAAATGTCAGAATTTATTTTTGTCTTGTCAAATTATGCCAGCCTAACTAAAGAAAATAAATTATTGAATGATTCATTGTTTCCAGCTATTAACACTGAGCAAAAATTTGAACGCAACCCTTTTGGTGCTGCTCCAATTTTTCATACACTGAATTAAAGTATCTAAGACAATTGTTGGATAAACACAAGGCCTGTTCCTCCTAAATACTGTTCACTAATCTGTTCATTCTTTGTCAGAGAGCACCTCACCTTTACAAAAATAACACAGCCGTATAATAATAATAAAGCAATAAGTAGCTCTAATGTAGCTAATCTTTATGAATCATTTCAAACAACCCAAGATATGTATTTTTTGTCTGCTTGTTTAAGTAAAGGCACAGCTAACATTCATTTAGTGGAAGCTAAAACAAAATTGAAAACAAAATAGGAAGACATTTTTAATTCAGGGCCTTTGATCTTAATAATATTTTTAATTATCCTTAGATATGAATAATAATTTGGCACCTGGCCTCTTCAGAACTCTTCATGCTAACGTGTAGCTCATTACTGTAATAATTATGCCTCAGGCTCCTTTTTCTGTCTGCTTGAACACAATGCAGAAAATAACTAAAATCCTAAAAGATATCTAACCCAATACAAACAACTGCTAAATCCCTCTATCCAGGTATAGGAAGATTTCTGCCACTTGCAATGTTGCATATTATGGATTAAGATGCAGTAGGTTATAAATAGAGAAAAAAAGGTCAGCAAATATTGAGAGAAAAGATTTTATATGACACCTAAACCATCTTTCTAGTTTTTTATTGCCTTTATGGTATGTGAAAAAGTTTCAGTTTCTTGCAAGCAACTGGCTGAACTGTAGTTTCCCCTTAATAACATTTCAAAGTAATTTTACTCTGTTATGTCATCATCATTCTCTCAGTCCGCTGTAAAAGTTCTGGACATCTTCTGCTTTTGTTTTATTTATTGCAGTTCGAAATCATTATGCATTCAAAATGTGATTTCATCCACTGCAATATCCTTTCCACTTTAATATGTCCCTTCATCCACATTTTTTTTATCTTTCTGTTTGCTCTCATGGCGGTTTAAGATCCACTGTGTCTTTAATTCTAAAAGCTCATTATTATCATTATCATTATAAGTACATAAGCAGATAAACTTACTGCTAACATTGACTTAGCAACAGCTGAAGAAAAAATATTATAATTCTAAATTAAATCCTAAGTTCCGACTATTTTAAGGCAAGTATTTACATACAGACCTTCAATAGTAAAATTTACATCTAATATCCCAAACCTCTCCATTTGCACTTTGCAAGGCAGCATTAAAGATAAGACTCAAGGAGGTGGAAGAAATTTTAGTCTCTGATCAGAAATATGACTCAAATGATTATGATGGTTTCCATCAATGGCATAACAAAGATATTCTACTAATAATGTATTTAATGTGTGTTTTTATCAAGTGTTTTTCCTAGACCAATGATAATTCAACTTGTGCATGGGCATGAAGCTGTGACTGGTTACATTGAGATGTTTCAGCAGTCATCCCTCATCCTACTCTGTATGTTCTGGATCATTTAAAAGGCAATGCTGCAATTCACACTGGCTGTCTGACCAAAGAGCTTCTTTGAAGCACTTTCACACAAATTCTAAGATTTATGTACATTTATTTTATTTTCTTGATAATTTGAACACAAACCTGTTAAATAAACCTCATATCCATTTATTTATAAGTTTATGTATCGGTGATAATAAAGTATACTTACACAAAATTAATAATAGTAAGTGTATTTATTTCAAATGCATAAACTTTATTGTTCAAATTGCACAAAGGTTACCTGATTATTATGCAATTCAACAGAATAAACTTTATGTATTTGAAATACATACACTAATTAGTAATAATTTTGAGTAAGTGTACTTATGCTTTAATGTTTCTGAATACATAAACCTGACAGTTATGTGTTTGAAATATATTAGCTGTTATGAATTAATGAAAATGCCTAATTTTGTGTTAAAATTATCTTTAAAAAAGTACAATGGAATTTTCTATGTAATAAAATTAAACAAATCTTAAAATTTGCTTGAAATCTGGAGGGAATATTGTTTCTCTTTCTAACTTTCCCTTATGTTTCTCTAAATTTGACAAAACTAAAATATGTTTTAGTTTGGGAAGAGACCAGAAAACCCAGAGAGAATCCATACATGCATACTTTATCCAACAAGACACCGAAGCTGCCATTTAAATCAAGAATCTTCTTACTACGGGGTAATAGCGCCACTGACTGTGGCACTGACGGACCAAGCTTAGAACGTAGAAACACAAAAATGTATCAAATATTCTCTAAACAGAAAATCTAAGAATGCAAGTGAAGTGAAAAATAAACCCAAAAGTAAGAGACTATAAAACCATAGAGATAAAACACGTTCAAAGCCCTTTAGATCCTAAGAGGGGATGAGACTCAGTTGATGTGATCTGAGGTGCTAAAATGGTACGACGCTGTTGCACTGGGCTTCAGTTTCCAGATATTTTTTCCCATTGTTGGATTTTGATCTCTCAGCAAAGGTATTTTGTGTTCGGTAGATTAAACACAACTTTATATGTCTCTTAGCCTGCAGTGTCCTGTACACCGTAGAACTCTGACAATATAGTGAAAGAGGGGCTGAGTGAGACAGATACAGTGCTGCAGATAATTTATTACAGACGAATGTAAGGAGCAGTCGGAATCACCCAACCAGACACAGGAAAAACAGCAGAAAGGCAAGAAACAGCACAAAACAAAGG
>JAUZNJ010000039.1:631463-642527 GCA_034780135.1 Jordanella pulchra
GGTCCGGTCTGGTCCTGGTCCTAGTCCGGTCCGATTCTGGTCCGGTTCTGGTCCTGGCTCTGGTTCTGGTCCTGGTCTGGTTCTGGGTCTGATCCAGTCCGGTTCTGGTCCGGTCCAGTTCAGCCGTTGGTCTTGTTTTGTCCAAACCCTGTAGGTGGGCGGGATCAAGGAGAAGGTTCTGGCGGCGCACCGGGCCGGAGTGAAGCGGGTCGTCCTCCCACAGAGGAACGAGAAGGACCTGGAGGAGCTGCCGGCCAACGTCCGCGCCGACCTGGACTTCGTGACGACCGGGAACCTGGACCAGGTCCTGAACGCCTCCTTTGACGGCGGCTTCCCGGGGCAGGCCGGCGCGCGGCTCAGCAGCAAGCTGTGAGGAAGGTCAGGGAGGTCTTCCTCACCGCCCTGCAACCCTCCAATCCCAGCATCGACGGCGTGAGGTGAAGCGGAACCGGGTCGGCGCCGAACCGCTGCTGTTTCTGGGTTCATCAGTTCAGATGATCCTGTATCCTGATGCTGCAGCCTTCAACTAATAAAACTTTCATTGAACCCGTGGAAAGTGGTTCTGAAGGTTCTGTTCTGTTCGAGATGAGAAGATGTTGGACCTCAGCTGGAGAACAAGCTGAGGAGGACGTTTATTCGACCCGATCCGCCACCGGGCTCCTCGGACCAGAGGCAGTAAAACGTCCCGTAAAACACGGATTGGGCCTTTATTGGTCTAACGTTGCGTTCAGTTCCGGCGTGGTTTCAGGAATGTCGAACTCGTCTGTCACAAACGCACCGAGGCTAAAACCAGCAGCATGAATCCGATGAAACGCACCAAACACCAAGTCCAGTAAACCTGATGTAGCAGAACCGCATCCGCTCTGCTGGCGCGGCTGTCATGGAGACGGACCGTCACGCCGTTCCCCCGTTACATCCCAGCGTTTAGACACCGAAGAATCGTTGAGGTCCAGAACGTTCCGGTTCCTGTGGTTCTACTGGAGGTTTGGGACAGGAGTTTATCATTAATTAGGTTCATGGTTCCAGACAACGTTTGTTTTATTATTGTTGACAGAAGGATCAGTCTGCAGAGCCGCCGGAGCTTCTTGGATCAAACGATGATCTGTTGCCCAGTTTTTTTATTTCACACTTTGTTTCTGCGCCTCGTTAATGAAAACAAACTCTGGTCAGGAGCTCTGGAGGCTTTAACGCCACACCGTCCGTTCTGGTTTCTGACTCCAACGTGTTAGCAGATGCTCCAATCCTGGCAGGCAGCCCAGGCACCAGGTGCTACTCGGTGTAGTCGCTCTGCAGCAATGCCTCATGGGGGGGTGCTGTCAGAACTTTTCCACAATCAGCGTTCGAGGCGTTTTAAAACATAAAGTATTAAATTATATTTCTACAAGATTCATGAAAATCAGAAACAGGAAGTAAAGGAGGTAGGAGACAGGAAGAGCAGAAAGGACTGAGGAAGGAGGAAAGAGAAATTTAAACCATTTCTCTTCACTTCTTTCCCTTTAAACTACGGTTGATTTTAAAAATAAATGTTTTTTAGGCTCTAGTAGCGTTTATTTTGTATCATTTTTTCAAAGTAGTAGAAAGGGTTTGAGTTTAAACTATAAAATATCACCTCTAAGTTGGTTTGTGCTCAAAACGAATCAAACGTTAGGATTTATAATAAAGATTTATCAATAAAAACAACCTGCAGGAAAACAGGCCACAGCATCCGCAGACAGCAGGGGGCGCTGTTTCTCCATCTAAGTATATAGTTAGATAAATAATACAGCAATATCCAATATGACAATGAAATTAAGATTTAACTGAATGAAAGTTGAATCCCAGCTCATTTTTGAATATATTGCATCATGAAAAAATATTTTCCATACCAGAACCCTCAATCAGAAGCCAACTTCTGATTTGTGCTCAGCGGTTCTTAAACTTTCCACAATAGTCTGATCAGTGTTTTCAAAGACAGGAATTATTATCCGAATCATTTCAAAAATATGATCACAGCGACTCAAAATAAGAATCTTGATATTAATCCCTCCATAATATTTTCAAACTAAAAGCTTCTGGAAGCACATTTTTAGAGAAGCCTTAAAGATGATGCTTATTACTAGTAGAAAAACAATTCATGACATCATTTCATATAAATTAAATATATCGAGAAGATTTTACTTGGATTCAGTTTTTATTCATAAACACCATTTTCACAATGATTAACATATTTTCTTTAAGTGTTTAGCATTATATTTTATATTAAATTCTATATATTTTAAAAAGATAATAAAATAAAACAGCTTTCCAGAAAATCCAAAACATTCAAAAAACGAGTTGGATCAATCAGCTCAGGATTTTACAGACGATGCTTTAAAAACATTTGCCTCTAGATGGCGCTGTTCAGAAGAGCTCCGTCATAAATTTCCTCGTTGAATCACCTGTTTGAATAAAGGCTGTTTTTGTAAAAAAATAAAAATGTAGGGACCATTTGTCCATTAAAAAACTTTAATCATCAAACTGAACTTGAGTGAAGTCAAACCTGTTGGTTTGTGGTTTATGGAGCACAAAACGGCTTCAAGATGGCATTTTAATTCAATAATGTTTGGGCTACAATAAAGCCTGAAGCTGATGCAATAAATGCATCAAATTAATACAACAAGGGATCATTCTGAGTGAAATCCTCCTGATTTCTGAGTCTGAACTTTTTTAACCTGGTGGTTTAGCGTTGATCTCCAGTCGGTTCAGTGTCATCTTGTATATTTACCAGCCTGATTTCCCCGCACATATGATGACTTTCTTTTATTCAGAGTTCAGCCAAGGATCAGAGGATGAATTCATCAGCAGACACCGATGCTCTGCTCCACACGATGAAGCTGCTGGTTGTGGATCTGGGATATCAACCAGTCCGCAGTAAAAACCTGTAACTACTTCCGCCAAAGAGGTTATGTTTTCGGTAGCGTTGGTTTGTTAGCAGCTTTACAGAAAATGTTATGGACGGATTTTGCAGAAATTCTCACAGAAGGTCGTATTAGAACCATTTGTTCCCCGATGATTATCTGGATCAAAGTCTAATCATTTATCGATGGTTTTAATGGCCCCTTCTGTGAAGATTTGAGCAAAATCCGTCCATAACTTTTTCTGTAAAGCTGCTAACAAACAAACTGCTTGGCGGAGGTCTGCGCTCTCCGAGAACTTTTCTAGTTTTGACTTATGTCCATAATATCTTCTCACATTTATTTTTTTATTTAGCTTCATTTTTGTGATATAAGAAACCAGCGAATGGCGGCAGTTTATGAGGACATCATACAGGAGAAGACAGACCCAGAAAAGTAGAAAAATAAATGGCTTCACCTGCTCTGGTCTCTGATTCTCATCAAACCACGGCATTTTTCCTTCACTCAAAAAATAAACTCATAACTGAGACGCATTACGACGCTAAATAAAAAGATGTCGTAATTTCCAAGCTTCGGTGAACGCAGCATAAGCACGACGCTGTGACCAATCAGAGTCCGAGTTTGTGTTCAGCGTCTCTCCTCCACCAATCAGCGCTGATGCCAGGGAGGGAAGTTAGCGTCTTAAAGAAGGAGGAAGATGATCGCTTGTTCTGGCGGCTGACGCTGAGCAGAGGGCTACCAGGAAGACACCAACTTCAGCCCAGACTGTTCAAACCTCTCAGGCTTTTTAATGAGTGTTAAACTTTGAGAAACTGCTCTGCTGCCTGTTTTAGCCCGGTCTGCCCTAAAACGGGTCCAGAAAGGAGGGAGGATTTGATTTCTTTGAACTGATGAGTTGGTTTAAAACTATTTCATTTCTGCCCGGGAACCTTCTGCACCATAATCTGCTCTTCTCCAATGAATGCATTAATCTTTGCACAGAATTCCTTAATCCAGGTGAACTTCAGACCATCTTACACTGATAACATGTCATCTATTTCATCCTTACATCGCTACTTTATCACTGCTGCATTTTATATCGTTTCGTGCTGCTGTCATCTCTTTACATCGAACTGTTTGCAAGTTTTGTTTTGTTTGCACCTGTGGACAGAAAATGATAATAAAGTTCATCTAAGTTTTAACTTGCATTTGGTTTTCCAGGTTCTTTATTGTGATTTATTGTGATAAATCGGGTCTTGACGTCATTGTTTCCTGAACAGCTGATTGGCTGCAGGTTTTCTAGGGTCCAGATCCATCCTGAGAGCTACCCTGACGTTTCCATGGTAACCAGCCTTGCTATGAAGGATTCAGAAATGCTTTCTGGCAGCAGGTGAAGGAACATACCTGCTCAGCTGTTCCCAGATAATTAGAGAAAAGCTCTGAAACATCACAAATAAGGCTGCAGAGCAGCAGGAGGATTAAACTAGGCTGCAGCAAACATCTGAGAGATGAGCAGAACCTTCAGATGATGATTAGCAGGAACTGATTTGAACAAACATAGATTTGCAGGAGATGCTCTTTGCTTTGCTCCTCAGAAGCTGTTCAGATGATCCATGCGGCTCCATGTTCTCCTCATCCAGGTCTGACTCTCCGTCTCACTCAGGCATCTGTTGGAACGTTGTTAAAAATAATCCTGTTCTCCAAGGACACTGAATAGAACCTCAGATGAACAAGTTTATTGTTAATTCTGAAACTTTTAGAAAATCAATCAGGAAACCATCATTAGCCTCCATGTTCTTTACATCATTGCTCACTGACCTTCCAGGGGGCTTCCTGAGCCGATCGAGCCGATGGAGAAGCAGCGGCTCTACTCCAAGCCAAAGACCTCCAGGGTTCTTCCTCTCCTGGCTGGAGACTCGTTTGGCCACGCCCCCTTTTAGTTTCAGAGCCTGAGTTTTAAGATCTCAAACATTTAAGCCACTTTATTTCCAAGGACAGGAAACACGGAGGATTCTTTGCAGCACTGCTCTGGTTGGACCAGAACCGAACCCACAACCTTCAACCTTAGAAAGAGGAAGCAGCGAGAGGTATGAAAAAGATAGATTTATTTAACGACAAATGAAAACAGACAGACGTCATGGAGCTTCTGAGGAAGAGCAGCGACATTATCCAGAAGAACGATAAACGTAGAACAGAAAGGTCTCAAACACAGGAGGACAGAGAGGAAAACAACCCAACAGACTTTTCTTCTTTTCACTAGAAACACTGAAGTTTAGCCACTAATTTCACAAACTGCCTTTTAATTCTTAAAATTCATTACAAAAGATGAGAATTATGATCTAATTGTTTTTAACCAAGTCTGAACTGTAGAAAGTGTCCCTGGTTCCAGGCTGGCCGCTGGATGGCGGCGGCGCCGAGTCCGGCGTCCTCTCAGACCAGAACCCAAAACATTAAAACAAAACAAAGAGTCTGAAGAACTGAAATGCAGCTCTGCCCTCGGACCGGTTCTAACCGGACCGGACCGGATCAGACCTGATAGGACCGGTTCTGACCGGACTGGACCGGATCAGACCTGATAGGACCGGTTCTGACCGGACTGGACCGGATCAGACCTGATAGGACCGGATCCAACCGGACCGGACCCAACAGGCTAAACTTAAACCAATCCTCCATCAACCAGCAGATGGGGCCATCAGGACCAGAGAGCAGCTGAGGTTCGGTTCCAAACTTCTTGATCTGGTCCAGATGGACTCGCGGTTCTGGTGGAGAACTGCAGACAGGAGGTGAAGGTCTGGGTCAGAGACATTTGATGGGTTCAGGTTGGGTTCTGATGGGTGGGGTAACGGAGCGTCTGAGCCTCACGTTGAGTCCGGTTATGACACATGCGCGTGGCGATCCGAGTGTCTGAGAACATGTCCTCCACACGGTTCCATCCATCCACTCATCCATCCATCCACCCACTCATCCATCCGTCAGCGCCGGGCCGTCAGCGCCGCCCCAACGCGGTCCAGTTCCACGTCTCAGGGGTGTAGCAGAGACAGGCCGGGGCCGCGGGCTCCTAACTCATAGGACCCCTAGAAACACAGCCCCTCCCCGGCAGCCTTGCACTCTAACGTCCGTCTGCCGGCGTTCTCAGCACATGGAGATGGTGACGTTGATGCCCAGGTTCCCGTTCTCGGCAAACAGCTGTGCGATCGACGTGTCGAACACCAGGCAGTCGCTGTTCATGATGGCCGTGGCGATGCCCTCGTGGATGGAGCGGGGCGTGGCCTCCCAGGTGAGCCGGCGCCGGTGGCCGTTCAGCTCCAGCCGGTAGGCGAAGTTCTCGGCCTGCTTCCGAGTCCCGATGAGCTGCACGATGGCGAAGAACTGCTGGTGTCCGTCGTACTTCTCCTGCTTCTCCAGGACCAGCATGAAATGGAAGCCGAAGCAGGACTGCATCATGACCCAGTCCACGGCGCCGGGGAGGTTGATGTCGGTGGCCAGGAAGACGATGTCCTCCCCCTGCAGGTAGAGCAACATGTTAGGACTCGTCCCAAACACTAGCTTCATTCCTGCTGCTTCCCTCCAGCAGGAGGCGCTCTGAACAAACACATCGCTCTGCAGGTTTTCATCTGAACTAGAAAACGTGATCTGCGACGGACGCCGCGGGGCGGCGGCGCTCAGGGCCGATCGCAAACAGACCTCATTAAACAGTTTGCCCTAAACTCCTGCAGAACATGAGCGGTTCTGACCTGCAGCGTGGTGATGGACTTGTGCTGATGCATCAGGTGTGGCATGACGGCGTCCAGGGAGCCCTGCCACTTGCAGGAGGCGCCGGGACAGGGGCAGGAGTACGGCCGGAACTCGCACAGCTCCTCGTGCTCCGTTTTGTCGGTGTGCGGCAGCGTGACCTCGCAGCCTGACGAGGCGTACTTACAGGGGAACAGGACCGAGTTGGCCACCTTCTCCATGGCCAGGTTCCTGATGGAGCCCAGGGGGCCTCTGCAGGTGGGACAGCAGGTGAGCTTTGGCCGGCAGTTGGAGCACACCTGTGGAGGAGGACATTAAACAACAAACACATTAGACCGAGCTTCAGGAAGGTTCTGGAAGGTTCTGCTGAGGGACGCACCAGGTGTCCGGACTGACACTGCAGGATGGGGGGCAGCACATAGTCGAAGCAGACAGGACACTCGAACAGACTGGCCAGGTCACTGTTGGAGGCGTTGGTGCCTGACAGGGTGGGCACGCGCTGAGAGGGGGGGCACTTGGAGGTTCCTGTGGGCAGCGCGGTGGCGGTCTGGCGACTCATTTCTGATGGCAGGACAGAGAACAGGTCAGAAGTTGAAAACCCTTCAGATCAGAACGTCGCTGTGCATCTCTGGATGAGTGTGTGTGTGTGGGGGGGGGAATTAATACTTGTTTTTAGTTCCTACAGAATGTGAGTCCAACTATAACTGAAACTATCAACTAAACCAGCTGCCAATACTCCAGGCTGTGGGGGGGGGGGGACATTAAGTGCAGCAGCTGCACACATGAAACATGACCTGCAGGAGCTGCAGCGTTTCAATACTATTTATCACACATGATGATAAAAACAACATTTGTTCCAATTCAGAAACGTTTGACGATTTTCCTGGAATAATTTGCGGTTAAACTCGTCTCTGTTAGTGTGACGCAGCAGCGGCTCCTGGTCGTCAGCATGCAGATGTGGACGCTGCAACAACAGCCGGCAGTGCTAGCTGCTATTAATAGCATGCTAACAGCAGAGAGACCAAATTAGCTCAGGACATTTACTGGTGCCTGAAGCACGGCTCCCACAGGAAAGGTCACCGCTACGTGCGCTCCGAGTTCGACGGCAGCTTCAGGTTCAGGAAACTGGTTCAGCAGCGTCAGATGAAGGAAGGCGAGTCCATTTTCAGTTTACACTAACGATGCCGTCACCCAGGTAACAGTGAGCTGGAAGCGTAGGGTTCGCTCTGGACCCGACATGCAGGAACAACCTGATGGATTTCCTGCTGTGGACAGCAGAGGGTCGGACGGCCTGCAGGAGGAGCAGAGACCGTGACTCACTGTCACCAAGTGTTCGTGTCTTCGTCCTGCTTTGGCCTCTGCAAACATCCACCTTTTGATGAGAGCTGGAAGAAGCTGAACTCTTAGCATCTCAGCCGTAGTTTCCTCATGACTGGAGGGATATTCTGATCAGGATCTGTCGCACCGATCACTCGGATTGACTGGTAACTGTTTGGATTTAGGTATAAATGCTAAAAACGGGATCTTTGGTCTGAATAAAATCACACAATGTAGACAAAACAAAGAAGGAAGTCCAGGCAGAGGCAGCAAGTCTTCAGTCCAAAGGACCAATAAAAACCTGCCAGCAGGCTTCAGTTTTCATTTGTTTCCCACTGATTATCTGCGTCATGCTAGAACAAAGCCAGAGTTTTAATAAAACCATGATGTAAAATACATCCTGCAGCTCTGAGGAGCCGTTTGCTGTGGGACTCCACCGCTGGCGGAGCTGAGCGGCGCTACGGCTCTGAAACATCGACGCCTCAGCAGCGCCGTCCAACATCCTGCTGCTCCTTTACACACATTAATTCAGTCCGGTCTTGGTTGTTTTTTCTGACCATCAAGCTCATGGAGGACAGTGGAGGTCGACTTTGGTTTTTAAATGTCACCTTGGATTTGCTGTGTTGTTGATTTTACGCTAAACGCAAACTTTATATCAATTTGAGACATATTTTCTAAATGAATCTGTTTTCTCCTTTGCTCCCGCTGAGTTTTCCCACCGAGGATTCATTGAATCTATTCTTCCTGTTTAAACAGTGCAGATACGTCTAACTCGTGGTTATGAGCCCCTTTGCTTCAGTTGGTGGTGATTGGAGGAGGCTGGTCATGTGATGTTTGGCTCTGTGGCAGCGCTGCATGTGGGGGGGGTTCAACTAAAGCTGAGAAGGTTTGTTTGTTTTTTTTATTGAGGTTTGGAAATATTGTGTTATGCTGATTAATATCAGTTATTGATGCAGATTCATGCTGATGCCTCCCAGTGTAAAGAAAAAGAAACTGATTTTTTTCTGATGCTTCAGAAAATCTTTGATGGATAAAACCAAGAAAACAACCATTTATTTGAGATTTTCCCTCACCTTCGTCCATAAGATTTCCAAAGTAGGCTTTCGTCTGATCTTGAAATGTTGGGACCTCTGCAAACACAAAAGCACAAACATTAGACAGAAGATAAAAGCTGAGGTAAGTAAACAGAACATTAGCAGCTCAGCGTTTCTAAGTACAGCTGTAAGATCAACATTTACAGCAATCAGGAGCTTCCTGATGTCTCCTGAGTACCGCCCACATTTGCTTGGTGCAAACGGTGCTTTTAAAGCCATCGTGAGCTTCGGTGATGAACTAGCAGAGGTTTATCAGACGTCAGTGATGTTCAGCTGCAGCTGAATGCATCAGTGGCTGTGAAAGGGAAACATGTTCTGTGTTCGCAGCTGAACTACTTTCACTTCTGCCCATTTAAGCACAACAACCTGTAAATATAAGCTGATGGTGTTTTTAAATGTAAAGTTTCAGTCGTAACAGAAGCTCTGATCCTGAACTAAAATCAGACACCTTTTAAAATATAAACATCTCCACCAGATGAATGAACCCTTAGAGCAGCTTCTATAATCATTAGATCTATAGTGACAAACAATCTGGAACGTTTTTTAAACTCTAACACAGCTGATGATTTAGCTACTGTTACCAATAACATCAACATCACCTGTTCAGCAAACAGACAATAAAACCGCTGCAAAAGAAAACAAAATGCAAAAGTTCAACCTTGTTTTGTTTTTCCACAGCAAAGAGTGCGACGAAAAATATGATCCAATCGAAATGCATCAAAACAGTATGGGAGAGAATAAAGGGACCGTTCTGGACATTTAAGGACCATGTGTAGAAGTTTGTCCTGATCCAATTCTTTTAATAAGAAGAAGTTTGATTTATCATTTAAACTACAAACCAAAAATAATGATTAAAATTTCCCCAAATGTCTGAATTGTTGAAAATTGTGCTCCTGACAGAAAGTCCCCTGAGGACCAGTGGTGGATCAGGTCTGGAGTCTTCATGTGCCGACATTGGCTGATCCCAGGAAGCGGCGTCCACTGTGACCATGTATGGCGCTTAGCTGCTGCTAATGTCAGATGCTGCTCTAATCGCTGCTGCTCATTTCGATTTCATGATGCAAACACCTCCACCGCCTGCCATTCCTACCGCGTCAAGATGGGAGTAATCCGACTCCCCGCAGGGTCCAGTTCATCCAGAGTCGTCTGTAAACTGTATGTAAATTGATTTCTGGGAGGAGTCGTGTGAAACGTCATCATGGCGTCCTACATGCAGCCATACAGGCTGCTTCCACCTGCCTCGCCATGACAGGTCACCTGCATCTGGGCAGACATGCTGGTTTTGTTGGAACGCCACTGTTATGAGAACAAAACGAAGAGGCTGATCAGCACAAACCAACGCCACCAAACACGCGAGCCTCTGGGAGAAGATGACACAGGTGATATTAATATCAGTGCCTCATTTATTCCGACCAAAGACGCTTTAAAAATTAGCAGAGCATCAGGAATCCCTTATTTATTATTTTTGGAGCACTCCCTTTGATTTCAAAGCAGAGGTGGCCACCTTTCCACTCAGCAGCAGTCCTGTTTCCATCCCATTGGAGGTAAAAAAGAAGAATAAAGGAAGAAAAGGTGAATTAATGAGGAGATGCAGAGCGAAGCACTAAAACATCTACATGCTGCTTGATGGAGCAGAGAAAGACCGAAATACAATCACAGTATTGGTTGGTGGAAAATACATGAATTAAAATCACATTTCTGATGTTTGTGAAACTCATTCAGCCCCATCATGAAGTAAATAAAATAGTTCAATTCAAACTAATTCAGTTTCTGAGCAGTTTTCTGGAAGCTTTTCCTCCAGAACCATCCTGCTCCGAAACCGTGACATCATCAGTTTAACCCCCCCCCACACACACACACAGATCTAAAAGGTCAACATGTGTAAACCATCAACAGGAGAACCCGCAAGTTTCCCCATCAACACGACTCCTTTTGTTTCTGAACAAAACAGGAAAGAGCTCAGGTGGACAGATGTTTGCTTTCTAAACAGCTTCTCACGCTGCCTGGCATCGATAATCAGCAGAGCAGAGTTCAGACGCGCTGCTTTCCTCTGCCAGGAAGGAAACCAT
>JAUZNJ010000039.1:662252-686657 GCA_034780135.1 Jordanella pulchra
TCCATCCATCCATCCATCCATCCATCCATCCATCCATCCATCCATCCATCCATCCATCCATCCATCCATCTTCTCCTACTTCATCCGTCAGGGTCGCTGTTGGGCTGGTGCAGACTACAGGCGTGCAAGAAACCACTCATATAAAGGCTATTTAGATTATTATATCTGGCAGCATCATTATAAGAAAAAAAATCAGTATTTCAAATCAACGCTCCTTTCAGTAGAGCCAAAGCTTAACCCAACATACTACACACACATAAGCCTAAATATAAGTACCTTCACTTTTAGCATGCATGATGAAAAACGAATGACTTTTTTAAAAGCCCATCTAGGAACAAGTGCTGCGAATTATTTGTTGTTTTTTGTCGAAGTGTGTCTGTCCCTACCGAATAAACTTAAATAGATAAATAAAAAAAAAATAAAAAAAGGAAAAAATAATTGAAATAGACAGTGATTGTAGAAGGGACGATGTAGAAAATTAACCAAAGTTAATGGTGTGCTGTGCTTGAGTGGAAATTAAATAGCAGCCAGTGCAGTCCCTTACCAGGTTAGTTTTGTAACTAGTTCAAATACATACAGGTATTCCCAGTAACGCGGGATCCACCGGCTGGCGGAAGGGAAGGGACTCAGGGTCCTGGCGGTATAAAGCCTCCAAGGTCGGCATCAAAGCCCGACGAAGCTCCTCTGGCTTGAAAACTGAAGAGAGAAGTGTAAGAAATAAATCAAATCAGGACCAATTAGGTAAGATGAAGACTCTGGGTTTCATTAGGCTTTCTGCTGTGCTCCAAGACAGCACCCATAATACACATATGATATATGAAGTACTGAACCAGGGCTTAGAGCTACAGGCCTGCCATGTTTATTGGCATCCACAAGAAAACTGTGGAATATCTCTTAAATTTGTAAATCCATCTCCATCAGAGGTAGAAGTGCAAATCCAGATAATGAAGTTTTTTCCTCTGAGAAACAAACACTAAGGTGGGATAAGTGTCAAACATAGGAAGACAAGCAGAAAAGCAGCTTACCACCACCTTGAACACAGTGGTAATGATCTGTAATGTCGTGGGCATAACTTACTTCAAAAGCTTAGAAAGCATGGTGGACAGTTTTAATTAAAACATAAAGTATTCATCTTATTTAAAACAAACTATTGATCAGCAGCCTGCTTTCAAATATTCCAATCCATTTTTGCCATTGTGACAGAAAAGGTTGTTCTTCTCAGATTTAAACGGCAATTCGCAACTAATGTTTTAGGTGCAAATCACCGCGTATTGTACAAGATTGTGTAATCTCAGGACATATACTTCAGGTTACGTCCTAAAACAAACAAACAAATAGGGACTAAACCTGGACCTGTTTGAAATATAAACAACGCTTCGCACCCTTCACTTATTTTTTCATTATTTCTCAATAGCACTCAATAATCAATACCAGGGTCAAAAAATAAAACATCTTGTCATGCTTTTCCCATAATCCTATTTTCTAAACCTACAGAACATGATGGTCTACATCCTAAGGGATGTTATACACATAACATTTATTAGATACACACTTGATTTTAATCCAGTATGCTAAGACCGATTCCTCTCTTCTGGATTTTCCTTTTTTTCACTGTCAGTTTATCTATTTCTCTATTCTTCAATAATGTCCTCATTTAGCATCATTGTCCCATCTCTCCTAGTCCTCCTAATACCTGAGTTAAACCATCAGGTTACTAACAGCACTGAAGAATTTTACTGTATATTAAGTAGGAATAGAAGCACACAAGCTACTCCGGCCCTCGAGTGCCGCAGTCCTGCAACTTTAGGATTTGTCCTTGGTCCAGCATACCGGAATCAAACAAACAAACTACATCCTCAGGATTCAGGCTCACCAGAGTTCTGGTAATCATCGTACTATTTGATTCAGGTGTGTTTGAAGAGAGACATATCTACAAGGTCTCTTTGTGACTGAAGAATGACGCTTGCGGTAGGCATTTTAGGGATACAGGCACAAACTAGGATACATAGAAATCAGATAACAGACAAAATGGCAAAGAAAGCTAAACACCATGGTAATACTAATATGAAAAATAATTTTAGTATATTATAAATAAAAGTCATCAAACAGAAACTGAGAAAATATGGGCAAAAATGTGAAGAAGTAAAAAGAGGATGATGGTTTTATAAATTACAAAAACAGAGGAGGTGAAATGAGAGGGGGCAGGGCATGAAGAAGCCATAGCTGTGAAGTTTTCTTTCCTGCTAAGTTTAAAGTGATCCTACACCTTTAAAACTTTATCTATCTTTCTTTGCATTTCTTTTTAACCATCACTGTCTCTCTTCATTGTTTATAACTGGTCTTGGCATGTATCAGCAGGGTAGGTAAACATTAGCAGAAGCCACCTACCTGGAAAACAGTATGCGGAACACATTAACACACCATTACAAAGGCAGATAATTTGCCTCAATAAACTTTTGTAACTCAGCTTCTTGATTCATTCGACCACTCATGACAGCTTTAATATGCTGTGAGATATAGAAACCGAACTAACCCTCGGAAGGGAACTTCCTCTTCACTGCCTTTCCAGAAAGGCTTTGGTTTGACATGGCGGCCTGTGGCGGCTGCTTCTGGTCGCCCTGGTGTGTAAGATCTGACCCATCATGGTCTGTCTCTGTGGAGCTGGGATCAGTCTGGTTCATGGTTTAGCCCGAGAAGTGCTCGACTGCCTGCCTGACTGCACTCCACCTAAAGAGTTAAAGCTGCACTCGCTGTTGACAGGAATAACATGGGGGAGGGAGCGGAAAGGAATACCAGAGATTTTACACAGTAACTTGGTGAAGAAAGAGAGGGGCGGGCAAACAGGAAGCTCTGTAGCTGAAGCATTGAGAGGAGGGCCAAAAGATGTTTAAGAAGAAAACCAGCCTATGCGATTTGTAAATGTGAAAATGAAGGATTTTAAATGGATGATTTCACCAGGATAGGATACAATATGTAAAAAAAAGTCTAAATAAAGACAGAAAAGGCAGAAACCTAAGCTCTGGTATGGGTTTTTCTGTGCTCTAAAACTACGTCCATAAAAGCAGAAGGAAAATAAAATCACAGAAGAGCCTCCTACCAAGAAGAGAGTAACTCATTTAGATATGAAAGTAAAATTAGAGGCTGTCTATAATAAAACAACAGTGAGAAAACACCCTACACAAATACACCGTCCCTTCACGACATAAAACCAAAGTAGTTGATACTTTACAGTAACTGTAGTAATCTGTTGAAAATGGTTAAAAACCTTAATCAATAAAATGAATGAATAATATTACAGCTTCACATGAAGTTTATATTTGAGAACAAAAGTTTATATTTAAGAGTTTGGAATCATGTAAAATTAGCTTAAAAGCTCATTTAGAGAAATTGGAATGAGTTCAAACAAACTCAAAATTCAAATCCACGAGGTTAATAAAACATTATTTGGAAAATAATATTTTATTTAAATTATTTGCCTAAATCAGAAAACTACCACCTTTTAGATAATTGACTCTTAACCTTCTGCGATTGTTCCTGAGGGAATATTTAAGGGTGGGAAGCCTTTAGCTTCTTCAGCAATGTTTGGTATTAAGACAGTTGAGCTAATAGGTAAAAGATAAGATAGAGGTCATTTCAAAGGACTCTTAGGTCCTATTTTAGTAATGAAATGCAATAAGCACATCAGAAGACGTGGAACAATTTGGCTTTCTGTGGCAAGGGGCAAAAGGAAAGGCTCACCCAAGGCCCGTATTCTCGTAAGATTCGCCACTTATTTTTAGATCTTGCATTTTCAAAGGGTACTTTGACAGGCATCACTAGCTCTCTCACTATACTAAACAGTTCCAATGCTGACATACTGCATCTCATTATGGCGCCACTGATATCACTGACGAGTGAATCCAGCAAAGGATAGTGAGGAGAGCCGAAAAAGTCATTGAAGGGTGGTTAAGATTATGAACTTCACATAATCTAGCCAATCTCATTTTGACTATTTGTAAAAAAAATAATTATATGATTTTCCTTTCATGTTTAATTGTCTAGGATTTTTGTTGTCCTTTTGCTTTCTAGTTTTATAAAACAATAAAATCACAGATTAGATGCTTAAAGCAGATCTGCTTCACCGATTTGATCCTGGGGATTCTATCATTCTGCCAGGGGACTTTAACGCCCATATGGGAAACAAAAGTGACACCTGGAGTGGCACTATCAGAAGGAACTGACCATCAGCTTTGAACCCAAGTGGTGTTTTATTATTGGACTTCTGTGCAAGTCACAGATTGTCCAGAATGAACACCATGTTCGAGCATAAGGATGTCCATTGGTGTACTTGGCACTATCAAACTGGAGTCTTATCGAGCCTGGCCGGCTTGTGGGACTCCATAGGCAGCAAGCAGGAACTCTGCAAAAACTAAGGCCTGGGAGGGGTTTGGAGAGCTCATGGAAAAAGACCATTCTTTGAACTCAAAGCAATTCTGGCAAAACGTCAGGTGCCTCAAAAGGGAAAACCAGTGCTCTTCTAACAATGTTTTCAGCAGGACAAGGGATCTGCTCACCCTAAAAGAAGACATCATCGGGCAGTGGAAGGAATACTCTGAGGGTCTCCTTAATCCAGCTGGTACGCCTTCCGATGGTGGAACAAAAGATGAGTTGCTTGGGGCTGGATTTGGTCATCACCCAGGCTGAAGCCATTGAGGTGTTCAAAAAACTCCACGGTGGTAAAGGCTTTGGTGGTGGATGAGATCTGCCCTGAGTACCTTAGACCTCTAGATGTTGTCAGGTGTCGTGTCTGACATGCGTCTTTACCATCGCATGGAGGTCAGGGACAGTGCCCCTGGATTGGCAGACAGCTGTGATTGTTGCTCTGTAGAAGAAGGGGAACCAAAGGGTGTGTTCCAACTATAGGGGATCCCACTGCTCAGTATCCTTGGGAAGGCTTATGCCAAGGTCCTGGAGCGGAGAGTCCATCTGATTTTTGAACCTTGGCTTATGGAGGAGTAGTGTGGTTTTTTGGGGTTTTTTTGTCCTGGTCATGGACCAGCTCTAGTCTCTCTGAAGCTCATAGAAGTATGCCCTATCAATCCACATGTGTTTTGTGGACCTGGAGAAAGCATTTGAAAAAGTCCCTTATGGTGCCCTGTGGGAGGCATTTTAGGAGTAAGGAGTCAGGAGCACTTTACTGCCTCAAGTAGAAGAGTGCATGTATCTTCGTGAGGGAAGAATAGAGTGGGAGATTGATAGGACTCATGAGGCCATCATAGCAATCATGACACCAAGATTGCAGCCATATCAGTGGTTTCTGCTGTAGTAGCTGAAGTTGTGAGCTAATTCTGGATCTCTCGTCCTTTGGTTAAAAAAAAATATTACCTCAGTTTTGTTTTATTCAGTTGGAGAAAATTATGGCATATCCACATTTTGATCTGTTCTAAGCATCTAGCCAACTCTCTGATGGGTCCATAGTCACCTTGTAACATTGTAATGTAAAGCTGTGTGTCATCTGCATAGTTATGGTAACTGATCTTTTGTTGTTATAATCTGAGCTAAGGGGAGCATGGAGATGTTATATAGGAGGGGCCCCATAATGGACACTAGAGGAAAAACAACTGTGATTTTTCTGGTCTCTGATTTAAAGTTCCCTACTGACACATAGAAGTCCCTGTCCTCCAGGTAGGATGCAAAACAGTCCAGTACTGTACCAGAAAGGCCAATGCTCTAATAAAATTGAGTGATTAACAGTATCAAACACTGTACTGTGGTTTAACAATACCACCACTGTGGTTCTTCCAGAGAATTTATACGAATCTCAATGAGCACCTTAATCAGCGCAGTCTCTCTACAATTGATGGTGAGATGAAGCCTCATGAGGCATTGAACCATTTGGCCAAACTGCTTCATTCATTTTATGGCGCTTCATGTAAACATGACATGATCTACTGGCACAATGCAAAGCTACAGCAAGCAATATAATCTGTGATGTTTCCAATTGTTTTTCTTTTTTTTTTATTAAATCCCTTTGAAACTGTCTTTGATTGATGTGTATTATATATTCTGTAAAGTTTTGTGTGTGTAAATTATTTCAAGGTGCACTGTTTTTCTATCATTTTAGAGACATAAGCTCAAGCAGAGAGCTTGTGCAACTTGGGCAAAGATGAACAAAATAAAAAGGTGTTAGTGATTTTATTCAGAAATAACAGTTTCTCCACAGTTTTTGGTTTTAATTTGGTTGTAAGTTGTGTCAAACCAATCTTTTGGTTAAAACAACCAATCTAATTTGATAGTGTTTGCAACCAAACTATATTGGTAAAAGGGGAAACCAATAAAAATTGGTCACTTTGACCAAGATTCTGGTCAAGTAGTAAAACAACTTTCCAAGAACGAAGCCAGGGCTTGAACAAATCCCACTGTGATTAAACGACAAACTCCTACTGCCAACACCACAGTCTGTCATGAGTGTGTCGAGTTTTCTAACCCACAATCAGAAAAACTCCAGAAACAGGAAATACAATAGTGTGATTTATTTACAAAGAGTTCAAAAAATGAGAAATAGAATCCTTGGTTCGTCTGGCGGATTTCAGGCCAACTAGGGGAGGACAGAGATGGTTAATCAGGACCAAGAAAATTTGCTGTTTGGTGAATGTTGGAGATTTACCGGTTCAGGGGAAGTGTAGGACTGGGAGAAGACCTTGAGGGTCTAGAGGCTGGTCAGGGTGAGAGGTTGAGGGTGAGATCAGCGATGGCGGCAGAGGACTGATTGATGACCTGACATCTCCGGAACAGGGTAGCTGGGAACACAGAGACAAGAAAGATCAGAATCTGGGAACAAATCCTGGTAGAAGTAGCTCTAGGTAAGCCTGTACTGTTACTGGCTAACAGTCTGGCAGAGAAGTGTCAACATCCTCTTCCATTTATATGCCACCAGATGAGTAGATGGAGGACAGGTGCGCAGACGCCGACTCACACCCTCAGGAGGAAGGTCTCAGGCTCCCTCTAGTGGAAAAAAGCTGACAAACCTCAGTATCCCAACACAGTCAATACTATCTGTTTTTTGGAATTTAAAAATATAATACAACCAAAACCAATGGCCTGTTCAGTCACGTGGTATGGCTGTAGCGAGACTTCAGACGTCTTCAATTTTGCTACCTGCCCTACACGAAGCAAGCCTCGATACATGCTTTGCAGAAACGCTCCCTCCACTACTTGACGTACACCTCGAAGCCTCAGCTCATCTCATAACATCACTACTCTGTACTGTGGTTGGCACAGAAACCTGACTCTAAGACATCTCACATTTTTTCACTTTTTAAATTCTGTCAAATCTCTATTCTGACCCATTTTGCCAAGTGAACAGAAGTTGCCAAATAATTAAGCTCACCTTATAAATGGCGTTGATGTCATTAGACTAAACTCCTTCTAATTACAGAGATGCACATCACCGGATTTACTTAAATGGTAGTTGGCTTTCAAGTCTATGAAGCTTGGAGAAGGACAACATGTATAAAAAAGATGATGTAATCAAAATACTCATTTGTCAAAGAATTCTGCACACACTGTATGTATCTAATCATTTATTAGGCTTTTGCACATCATTACATATATTCATCATTAGACTTAGATAAACTTTAGTGTCATTTTGTTGCATACAGCTTATGACAATGTAAAGAGATTGGAATAGAAGTAGAATAACAGTGAAATTCAATCGTGAAAAATAAAGTGCAGGAGTGATAGGAAGTTAAATGTGCAACATAACAGCAGTGCAAAACAAAACAACCAGCAAACAAGTCTGCTCTCAAGTAAATGGATTTTAAAAGTTCAGCAATGTTGACAGTGCAAACAATGGTACAAATAATAGTGCAGAATGTTCACAGATTACATTACTTTTGCAACTTTAAAGGAGCTGCAGTAACCTTCATGCAAATAGCATCAATGGGCTTGGATCCCAGGGTTCCCAACACTATCGTTCATCAAACTGGAGTTGGGAAAGAACCAGACAACAACTTCATATTTTAGATAATAGCAGGCTAATTTACAATCTGTCAGAGTGGTAGAGTGTTCAGAAGCTGAACATCATCAGCTTCCTCTCTGATGATGAAGCTGAGACGCTAAGACCATCATTGCCATAGAAAACAACATACACTTGTTGACATGGGTGTGATGAAACCCTACACTCAAATGAATCAATTCACTACAATAAAAGCGGGGGCTTCTACAAACAAAAATAGGGACACAAATTTTACTTGTTATATTATGTCAATAACTGAATACAGAAATTCCTAACTGGTTCCTCTGGAAACAATATTAGATCTCTTTTTTTCATTAAGCTTATTGTGTTTCTGATTTGGTGCAGACTATAGTGTTCTGTGGGATGTTCTGTTCCTCTACTGTTCTTTTCCTCTTATTATCCTGAACAGTTGCAATGTTGACATCCTGTATCTCATCATGGCTCCTCTGATTAGCAAAGACAAGTTAATCCTGGAAAGGAGAGTGAGGGGAGCCAAAAATTTCATAGGACAGTTCTTTTGATCTATTTTTAAAACTTTCCCCTGATTTTCTTTTTCATGTTTAATTATTTACCTAAACTGTTGTTCTTTTGCTTTGTGCTTTTAGACATACAGCAAAATGACTGATAAGATGTTTAAAGCAGATATGCATCACCCATTTGATGCTTCACAATTTTGTTATGTGTATCTGTGGATATAGTTTTGGAAAAGTAGAACATGCTTCATTTAAGGGAAGACAGTTCTGCTTTTTTTTTCTGGTTCTTACTTTTAAAACAATACATCATCCACAGGTGAGTTCTGCATATTGTAGCATGATGAGGATGTATTGTAGCAGGTCAGGTAGGTTACTTTCACTTTTTAAAAAAGGATTTTGTGTTAAAAAACTTTGCAAAACCAGATCCATTTTCACTTCTTACAACAGTTGTGACACTTTCAGTCTCTTATCTCAGCTTTTTTTCTACTGTGGGAAACAGATTGAAAATTACCTTGCTATGCTGTTCTGTTTTAATGTTTATTTTCTATTTTTGGTGAACAGCTGGAGTAAACATTATGAAACATGAAACGCTTGGGACTGTCATAAACTTGTTTTCAAACTGAATACTCTTTGTTGAACTAGTTTATAATGATCTGCTCCTCAGTGAAAACTATGGTGATGGTCCTTGAAGTGTGAAGACCCTCTCCTCACTCCATGTTTTCATAACCTGATGTGCTTCTTTTCTTCTAGATCACATGATGTCTTGTTTCTTTCACTTCTCATTTTCTGTGCAATCCGGCTAAGAGAAATGAGCAAATTACCAAACCCTGATGTCCTGCCAAGTTTTTTTCTATTCTATTTATTTCTCATAGTTTAGCCTTTAACTGTTGATCTATGACCCACTCATGGATTGAACAGGTCCATGGACCCACAGGATCTGTGTGTAACAGAAAGCTTAGGAGAGTAAAGTGTGCTCTCTGGCTGCTTTTCCTGCAGATAAATCAAGAATATTTTTAAAAGGTAACTAATTCGAAACCTTAAAGGTACAGCAGTAAATACAGTTTTGTGTTATTTGTGTGCTTTTAATATGTCACCTATCAGATGAAAGCCTGGCTTTACAGTAAATTAACTTTTAATTTTATTTTTAATTTAAAAAGTTTTGTTTTTGATGGAAATAATGTTAGCATTTTTTTCTGTGGCATAGCCTGAATCCTTACAGAAAGTCAATGGAGAATACAGAAGGAGCTGGAGATTAGAGTAGCGCTTGGTAGTAACTAGTCAGATTTACTCAGTTACACTTACTTAAGTAAATTTGTAACAAAAATACAAACTTTAAAAATACTTTTAGGAGTAGTTTTACTGCCTCATACATTTTACTTTTACCTGAATAATATCTTTAGAAAATATCACCACTCTTACTTGGGTAAAATGGGTGGTTACCCCATTTACCATTAGTGACATAAATGAATAATTAACAAGCTTCTTTTTTTAATTACCCCAGAAAAAGACATGCAGAAATTAGTTTTCATTTTTTTACACAGACATACTAGAACCTTGCAAGGCTTTGGAGGCAAAGCTACTATACAGTAAAGGGTAAATATTGTATAAATATTGCTACTGAAGGTACTAAATTCAAATGTTTTATGTGTAAAAGAACACTTGTTTGGTGTTTCTTCTGCCTGGAATTGTTTTTCTATGAAATTATGTTCTTGTTTTTATTTTTTTATTATAGTCAATAAAATTATTCGCTTTTGCATTGGGAATTTTTACTTTTACTTGAGTAAAAATAGGATAAAGTGGTATTGCTTTTACTTATGAGTATGATTATGGGGGATTTTCTACCCACATCTGGATTAGGGTGATGACAAAGAGGCTTTCCACACTCAAAGATTTAGCTCAATACCAAAGGTCAAAACATTACTAAAAAAAGGGCCACTTGCAAAGAAAATTCATAAATATCTTTCTATTGGTTATTGGCGAGGGCTTAAAATATCCCTACTATTAATTACATTATGTGAATAAATATAACAATAAAAACGAATGTTGTTGTTTTTCTAAAATATTATTTTTATCACTGTTCAATTTCCAGTAAAAGGAAAAAAAAAGATCATTTCCGGTGTGGGCGGAGTTTCCCCGCTCGCGATGGGCGGAGTTTGGTCACATGACCAGACCGCGTCCAGTTGGGTAATCATGGCGGCTGTGGCTGGATGTGAGCAGCAGATGTAGCGTTTTTCTCAGTAAACGATGTTATTTGATTCAGTCCTCGGACTTTGATCCGGACGTCGGTGTGCAGACGGACCGCAGCCCTGCGTGGAGGCGTAAGGAAGAGGAGGACAGACGCCATGGATCAGGATGGCTCTGCTGGATGCTCGGACGCTGTGATTCCTGGTGATTGCTTTTGTCAACCAAGGCTATAAATTGTATTTTTTTTATAGTTTAGTATTCGTTGTTTTCTCCATGCAGATCATAGGTTAGATTCTTGGTGGAGCAGCTACATTCCTACACCTTGTTTGAGGTCCAGTTACAGTGAGATCATGGCCAGCCTGAATGGACCCTCTCTATGCTGTTCATCCACAGCTTTACTATGACTGTTAGTGCTTCTGCTGCTTCCCATGCCTCTCTCAGTAATAACACTATGATAGGCTCTCCAGATGTGGTAGCTTTTACCAAAGAGGATGAATATGGGCAGACCGTCCCAGAGCCTTTGGATCTCCCAGAGGAGTTCTCCATACCCCTCCACCCGGTGGCTGACTCCAACCCCTGGGCCAAAACCTCCTACGCCAAGTTCACCAAAGACTTCATCCTCATCTCTGAGTTCTCGGAGCAGGTGGGCCCCCAGCCTCTTCTCACCATCCCAGATGATCCTAAAGTCTGTGGCACCTTCGACCTCAACTACTTCTCCTTGCGGATCATGTCGGTGGACTACCAGGCCTCCTTTGTGGGGCATCCGCCCGGCAGCGGATATCCGAGGCTCAGCTTTGTGGAGGACTCCAGGGTTGTCCTTGGGGACTCGAAAGAGGGGGCGTTTGCATACGTTCATCACTTCACTCTGTACGACCTGGAGGCGAGGGGCTTCGTGCGGCCGTTCTGCATGGCGTATGTAGCGGCAGATGAGAAGAAAATAATGCTCCAGTTTCAGGAGCTGTCTCTGCGTTTTTCGCAGGCCTCTGAGTGTCTGAAGGCTGGGAACAGAAGAGCTTTCGCCAAGGAACTCCAGAGGAAGCTCCAGGACCTGGAGTAAGAGCTTTATTTCATGTCTTACCCACTGTCTTCTTCTAAGGTTTTTAAACTTAATCTTCAAAGATCTAAATCTGGTTCTAGATAAGGTCAGAGGTGCAGAATAGTTAGTGGTGTGGTGAGGGTCATCTCTGTTAGTCCTCTCTACCACCTAAGAACCTCTTTGTAGTAACTTTTTCTTCTATCTGAAACCCCCATCTGCTACTTTTCTAACCTGAATTTTAATATATTTTTAAGATTTCTTTCCCCTAATTAATTTTTTTAAACAAATCTCAACTTGCAAATTCAAAATAATGCCACCATATCTGATTATGTTTCCTTCAGTCTTTAGATATCAGGAATTCATTGTATCCATTGAATGCAGAAAACAACAGGGCTTAGTTTCTTGCCTAATATTAAATGTTGGTATTTTCTTAAATTTACAGGTAGCAGAATTTCAAAACATTAAGCAAAATGTAACTTTAATAAGCATTTATTAGGTTCACTCATAATTGGGTATTAAAAGCTGCAACAATCTTTGAACAACACATTTTTAGAAATAATTTGTCTAAAAGGCTCTTCTCTGCACATTTAATTACAAAAACTTCACTTTAAACTCTTCCCGCTTTCCTGAGGATCTTTGTTATTGGATACGACTTGTTGATTTTTTTTTTAATTATATTTAAAAAACGATTCAACTTGAATCCTACAGAACATTAGGTCCATACTAAGAGATATATATTGTTTTTTAATTATAACAATAGTAGTCGAAATCTCTTTACTAGGGGCTATCCAGTCTCTGTACAGGCGGAGCAGGAGTTTGATCTGCATCGCTGGCATTAAGTCGGAGTTGTTTGCGGTGTGTGTTGGACTCCGACAGGGCTGCTCTCTGTCACTGGTCATGTTCATAACTTTTATGGACAGGATTTCTAGGCGCAGCCAAGGGTTGGAAGGGGTCTGGTTTGGGGACCAATGGATCTCGTCTCTGCTGCTTGCAGACGACCTGGTCCTGCTGGCTTCCTCCTGCATAGGCCTACAGCAGCACTGGGGCGGTTCGCAGCCGAGTGTGAAGAGGCCGGGATAAGAATCAGTTCCTCCAAATCGGAGGCCGTGGAGGAAAAAGGTGGCTTGTCCCCTTCAGGTTGGAGGAGAGTTCCTGCCTTAAGAGGAGGAGTTCAAGTATCTTGGGGTCCTGTTCACAAGTGAGGGGAGAATGGAGGAGGAGATCGATAGACGGATCGGTGCGGCTGATGCCATAATGCAGTCGCTGCACCGATCTGTCGTAGTGAAGAGAGAGCTGAGCGAAAAGGCAAAGCTCTCTATTTACCGGTCGGTCTACGTTCCTGCCCTCACCTATGGTCATGAAATCTGGATCATGACCAAAAGAACGAGATCCGGATACAAGCGGCCGAAATTAGGTTTCTCCGCAGGGTGGCTGGGTTCTGCCTTAGAGACAGAGTGACGAGCTCGTTCATACAATTCTCGGAGTAGAGCCACTTCTCCTTCACATCGAGAGGAGTCAGCTGAGGGGGCTCAGACATCTTTTTCGGATGTCCCCTGGACGCCTCCGTTGGGAGGTGTTTCAGGCACATCCCACTGGGAGGAGGCCCAGGGGACGACCCAGGACACGCTGGAGGGACTATGTTTCTCTGCTGGCCTGGGAACACCTTGGGCTTCTCCCAGCAGGGCTGGAGGAGGTGTCTGGAGAGAGGGAAGTCTGGGAGTCCTGGATAAAGCGGAAAACGACAAGTGCGAGTATTGGGTTTATGAGAAAAAAAATGTAATATTATCAGAGTTAAATCGTAACATTACGGCAAATCTTCTTTTGCAATATAACAAGAATAATGCAATTATAAGATTGAAGAGGTAGCCTTCTTTAATACAAGAAAGAGCAGCTTAGAAGGTAGTTTCCAAGCAATGGAGTTCCTCATTATTGATTCAGAAAGGCTATTCTCTTGTTGAAAACATTCCTGAATTCTTACAATCGGGTCCTATTGGGTCAGAGGTCAATATGATCAAAGAAAAAACAAAAACAAACAGCTGGTAACTATGATAAACAAAGTTTATCTAAAACAAACCCAACCTTATAATGTTCTTTACAACCTCTTAGAAGACAGATTATCTGCTTATATAGTAAAATCATCACAGAATGAGAAGTGTGATGAAATGAGGCTTGTTTGGAAAGATTGTCTAGAGAAAGTCTCACTTTTCTTTTTTAAAAAGCGATGACAGCTCTGCTTTAAAGTGCAAAGTTACATTTTTAAACAAACCCCAAAATCTGCTGAACAAAACCAAGTTTCCCAGTTTGATCCTAATTGTTGATATTTAACGGTAAAAATCCAAATGCAGGACATCAGCACAGTGGCGGTGGAGGGGTCACAGGCTCTGAGTATTGCACCTGAATTGAGGATCTCTAGGGGACTGTCAATAAATACCAGAAACAAACACTCTTTATTAACAAGAAATTAATAACTTTCATGTATATTAACCTCTGTGGCACAAAATAAACGGCAAATCATTATTTTAGAATAGAAAGACGAAGCACGCTCCTTTTTTGTCTTATTTTAAAGCATTTCCTATATATTAATTATTTCTGCTGCGTTGAGTTATGTCACAATATCAGCTAAAGCAGCACTAAAATATCAGAAGCAGTTACCTCTTTTAAACCTGAGGGTGGCGCCAAGTTTGCTTTTTTGAATAAAAATACATAAAACGACGGTGGATTTCAACAAATGTGCGCTAGATTTTCAAAATAAGGGCTGAGTAATATTGAGTAAGTCATCTAATTATACATTTTGTCCGCAACCCCCCCCCCCCCCCCCCCCCAAAAAAAAAAAACAAGATTTTAGGTGATTAGTTAAATATCAATATATGATATTTAATATATTACAATAATTATAGATTAGTTAAAAATCTTAGTTTTTGTCACTCATTTCAGAAAGTAAAATTCATATGTAAACGTTTATTACATATAGAGTAAAATATATAAATTGAGTACATCAGAAAAATAGGATTTTTATATAAGATTAATAAAAAAATGAAATATTTTAAAAAGGGAAAGTGTTCTGGGTTTTAAGTTAGGAGAGTTTTAGGTCCAGTTATGCACACTTAACTCCTTGGTCACTGAAACAGCTTCTGGTATCTTTGGCAGATCTTCTATTTATCTTAATCGCACTTAACATTGATATGATACAAGTAGATGGGCTCATTCTTGTTAAAACCTCTGAATTTCTATAATTTTATGATGATTAAAAGTATTTAGTTCCTAAAAAGTATATATAAACCATGGATGTTTTTAGAGCCATGGATTTAGATGTTTCTCTGTCCTTCTGCTCAGGTACACCCACTCTGTGCTGCAGCGGGAGGAGGGCCTGCAGAGAGAGGCGGGGCCTCAGTGCGTTTACTCCGCCCACACCGTGGAGAAGGCCAATGAGCTCGCCAACGTAGAGAAGAGCATTTACGAACACAGAGACCTGCTGAAGCAGATCAGTGCCTACCATCGCCACCCGCGTCGCGATCCGCATGCCGTCTCGTGCCAGAAGTGTATGAGCGAGTGTTTGAAGGAGTGTGAGGAGCTGTTGGACAAATACGCCAAGCTAGCTAATCCCCTCGGTTACAGGGAAGGCGGGCGAGGGCCATCTGACGAGGACCGAGGGGAAGAAGAGGCAGATGATTTGGATGACGAGGGGATTAAACGCAGGCCATCGTACACGCCGCAGCTCATCAAAGCCAAGTCTGCCAAATGTTTTGACAAACGCCTGAAGACTTTGCAAGAACTGTGTGAGGAGACCTTCTACGAGGCCACTGTGGAGCTTCTGAAAGAGACCGAGAGGAGTTTCCGTGGCGACCTGTGTTACCTCTACACTCGCCGCCTGGACAAGGCGCTGCGCAGGAAGCTGAATATTGTCAACTTCCTGTTTGAGGAAGACCTCAGTGATAATGCTGAGGATGAAGCGGAGACACTAAGACCGTTCTGTGCTGTGAATCATGCCATAGACAACTACATGCACTTAAACCCACCCCATATTATCCTGGGCTCTGAGGCTCTGGAGCTGGACGGGTTGAAACCTCAAGGTCCACCGGACCCGGCGTGTGAAACCACCACTACCCGGGAGCTTGGACTTCTGGGAAGCCATCTGGAGTCCTCTCCATCGGACCAGACCTTTGAGACACAGGAGAGCTCAGAAGGGACCAAAAGCCTCAGTAGCGACAAGAGTGGAACTGATCAAGCAGAGAAGCAGGAGAGCCTGGCGAGTGTTAATACAGAAGGTCCTGATCCAGACTCTGATCTGACGCCAGAACCCGACCAAAACACTTACCCTGAGAGGGAAAGTAGTAGTGAGGACATGGAGACCACTGCTGGGGAGGACGACTGTGACTCTGGCCAGGACCAGACCCCCGTGTCTTTGCTGGAGGTCGTGTCCGAGCTGGAGGCCAGAGACGATGATGAGCGCCAGGCGGGAACTGGCTCAGACCTGCGGGTTCCCATGGATACAGCTTGCTGTATGGCCCAGGAGGGTTTCCTCTACCATGCGGCTGACTCTGATGCTGTGCCTTGTCGGAGTCCAAACTCTAACCTGAATCCCTCTCAGGTTCTGGTGGTGAACCAGGAGCCTCATGCCCTCCATCCTATCCAGGATGAGTACACAGTGGGGTCCTCCAGCTCACAGGGTGCAGGGCTGGAACTTCCTGTGGGTCACCTCGGCGATGCTGTTTCACGCACCTCCTTGGATGATGGTTCGGACTGTACCATGAGTGCTTCCACCGGCTCCGACCGGGCCGCCTCGCCGCTCGGCTACGGGGGGTCGGTGACCCTCCGTCAGAGGAAGAAAGCCGGTCAAGGAGCTTTGAGGTTTGTGCGTCAGTATTCGTTCGCCATGCAAGCGCTTTGGTGTCTGCTGAGCGGCAGGACTCTGGTGGTGCTCGGGGCCGACGAGGGGAGGGTCCGCCGCCTGGTGTCTGCTCTGGCGCTCTTCGTACCGAACCCTGGGAAGACCGGAGAGAGGGTTCAACCCTGGCTGTGCTGCCCGTTCACCCTCACCGACCTTCACAGGTGGAAACTTATCGGGCTGCAAAGGTAAACATTTCACCTTAGGCTGTAAACCAGGTGTAGAGCGCTTTGTAACGTTTCTTAACCTAAAAACGTAACATATTTTGACTGAAATTGACACAAAATGGAGGATAAATGCTGTTAAAGGATTCAGCATTATTCATCCACCGATCCATCTGTGTTAAAGCCCTTTTACTCTGAAAACCCTTGAAAAAATCCTGTGCATTCCTTTGTTTTTAGAGCAAAACTGCAATATAAAGATGAAGGAACATATGAGAAAGTTCTGGGAGGAACTTATTGAGAAGCTTTAAGTTCCATAATACGTATAAACATGTTTCCCACATTTAGTGATATTACAGCTTTATTCCAAACGGTCAGTTAATCCTGCTTCAATTCAATTCAAAAACACTTTATTAAATGTTGTAGTAACTCATATATTTTTGTTTTCTCTTAACCAGTTGTTGTAGGTGTTGATATCTGTAGGCAGGAAGGATCTTCTGTAGCTGTCTGTCTTTCAGCGGATCTGGAGAAGCCTCTGACTGAAGACACTCTGTTGTTGTTTAAAAATCTTCTGAAGAAGATGTTCGCTGTTGTTCATAATCTCCTTTACTTTATGAATAATTCTCGTTTGTGAAATAATCTCCAGTAGGGCTGCAACTAACGATTATTTTGCTGATCGATTCATCTGTTGAAATTCAGAGGTTTTAACAAGAATGAGCCCATCTAGTTAAATAGAAGATCTGCCAAAGATACCAGAAGCTGTTTTCAGTGACCAAGGAGTTAAGTGTGCATAACTGGACCTAAAACTCTCCTAATTTAAAACTCAGAACACATTCCCTTTTTAAAATATCCTTTTTTTTTATTAATCTTTTATAAAATCCTATTTTTCTGATGTACTCAATGTAAAGCCGGATATATTTCACTCTTACTCTACTGTCAAAATATCCAAATGGTGTTATCGTTTTTTTGTTTTTGTTGTAAAGAAGCTACAGAAACAGAAACCAAGCAAATTTTAAAGTGGACTCAAAGATTTAGGAGCTCTTTTGCAGAGTTTCTGCAAAAAGTGTTAAACAGAAAGCTGACGGTCTCATCGTGTTTGTAGCTTCATTCACACCTTACTCAGTGAGCATGACTCACTCTGACTGCCTTGTAGCTTCTCATGCACATCTGTGCTTGAAGCTTTTCTTTTCTGCTCAGTTTCTGTAAACAGAACCTTGACTTTTCAACACTTGGAGGCATTTAAAAAGGGAGAACCGGTGAAGATTTGAAATTCAAACTATTTGTTGAATATCTGTTTAGTGGGGCTGCTTGACCTGGACTTACAGTCATAATAACGATAAAAATGAGGATGAAAAGATTCTCATTACTTCTTCATAGTCTTTCTCGGGTCTCTGTTTGGCTGGAAGCCAAAGCAAAGCAAAGCTCCACAAATACTGCTGCTGAAAACTATACAAATTCAAAATGTCCTTCTTCAGGACAACAGTTGCATCAAGAAGTGAGATTTCTGTCACCAAACATCCCACATTTAATCATATTCTTTGAATTTATCAATCCCACAATGGAAACAAAAAGGAAGACATAAGTACAAATAAATATTTTGACAATTCATTCATTTATTTTGGGAGTTGTTAGACATTAATTCAAATTTATCATTCAGATGATGAATCAAATTTACTGCGATAACGACAAACAATTCAATAAATGCCAGCATCTCCTCCTCCAGGTGTTACTGTCTTCTTCTTCTCCTCCCACAGGGTTTCATCTCCAGCCAGCTCCAGCGCCCTCTACTCCCTGTCGCGCTACAGCCGCTACATCTCCATCCTGGACGCCGACATGAAGACCCTGCGCTGCCCTCAGTACTGCGGACAGCTCCTCTCCAACATGGCCGACCATCGCACCTACATCCGCCGCGGCTCCACCTTCTTCCTCCACCTGCAGGGCGCACTTTGTCGCCTGGCGGCCCAGGCTTTCCTGCTGACCTTCACACACCACCTCCACCTGCCCGTCAGCCCCACGGAGGGGCCCGAGGCTGTGGAGGCCAGGCGGCGGTGCTTCCTGCAGGAGCAGCTGGGGCTGGACGAGGAGGACAGCCACGTCCTGCTCTACCTCAGCAGGCTCATCACTCAGCGCTACCTGCAGCCTGCTGACAGCAGCTGTTGCGCAGCTGTACCTTATTTCAGTTTTAACTACATCACCAGCGTTTTGTACAAAATCTGATGCTTTGGTTTCATTGGGACCATGAGTGATCTTACTGCGCTGATCTCCGTCTCCTTCTCTCTGATCTCACACCTTCCCCTCTCTGCAGGGAAAACAAACAAACAAAAGAAGTTGCTAACCGTCTCTGCGGTGTCCTCTTCTGGACACTTTCATATCAGAGCAACACCACATTTAAATGAGGCAGAAACTAAACTCGCCTGCTGGCAAAGAACCGTAGCATCCAAGGCGTCTGGTCCGAGGTTCCTCACCAAACATGTCTCTCAGCACCGCGACGCCACGTATGCTGACATTTTCTGTTGTTTGTTCTGGGACACAAGCATGTCGCAGCTGGTTTTCTAAGCAGTGCTTCTCCTTGGAAACTTACTTCCATTTGTCCCTTTTTTTTTTCTTTGGTAACGAGTCTTAACATTTTTTACTTTTATGACTCACATTCCTGCTTAGAAACGACAAGAATCCTTTCTGCTCCAAACAGTAACACCATGTGGGAATATTAGGAAGTAGATTCAACTTGTTTAAACCCACTTTTGTTTCGTTTTATTTAGGGGGTTTAGCATCAGAGGGGGTAAGAACCGGATCCTGAGGAGAATGATGTTATCTGTTAAACAGCTGGAACAAGAGATGCATTTTTTTTTATATTTAACAGTCAGGAAACATTTTAAAGCTATTTAATGTAAAAATGTTTAATGAATTTCACTGTTGTCTTAAAGTCGTGTGAGATTGACGTCTTTGTCTGCATGAGAGTCTTGTGTCAGAATGATCACCGTGTTGGAATCGCTTCAGGTTTGTTACAATAAGATTTGCTGAAGCATTTGCCTTTTAATTTTTTGGTCTTAATAATAACCTTTTATTTCTTGCGCCAACAGAAGCCTAAGTTTCACTTCGGTCGCCTGCCTAACCTTTATTTATTAAACACAGATTGAGCTTTTAATGCCTGGTACTTATTTTTTGTTTTCCCTGAAATCAGTAATGCTGGTTGTGATTTTAACATTTTCTTTTGTCTGAGAGCTATAACACAATAAAGAAGAAGAAATGTGCAGCAGAAAACAAAGGAATAACCTCATTTCTTCCCATAAATTCACACTGGTTCATTTTATTAAATTAGAATGTCATAAATCTTTGTTTTGTAAACTATATGTCAGAAAGTAAAACAAATTTTATTTCAAGCTTTTGTTTTTGTTAATCTAGAACATTGTGGCTTTAAGCTAACAGAAAATTAAACCCTAATATTTTTTTTCTCTACACGTATTCGACCTGCTGTACGGTTTATGAACTCAGAACTTGCTTGCAGCTTCTTTTGCATCAGTGCAGCGTTGAAAGGAGGCAATCGGCCGCCGAAGGCTTCACTTTTCATTTTTTTTGGAAAATCTCTGGACAATAGCAGCAAAACTGATTCCCAAAATCACCACCATCTGTGGAAACGTCACACTGGACCGTATGCAGTTTGGGTTCTGATATCTCTTGGATTTTTATTAAGAAAAATTATGAAAAAAAAAAAACAAACATAACCAACATGAACCTCATGATTCCCTTAAAGTTGGGACTGGCTCTGTTGCTTGTGTGCATATTTTAAACCAGAGTTTTTCCTTCCGCTCTATTTTCCGTTAATGTTCAAGGACGGAGCAATCTGACAGTTTTTTTATTTTTTCCATGGCAGCTCTCTGCTGGTTAGCTGTCAGGTTAACACTAGCTGAAGTGGTGCAAACCATAATATCGCTGAAAAATAAGTCCTTCACGTAATATTTTCATGACTATCAGCCACAACCATCAATATGAACAGAAAAAAGGCTTGAAATGTTTTACTCTATGATTAAGATTTGATGAATTAACTACATTCCAGTTTATTGAGATGATTCTGTATGTTGCTTATCGTTTTTTAATAAACTCCAAACAGCAGCTGACTTTGTAGTATTTATTAAACGGATTTATTCTTTATATGTTATATCTGCTGATCACCAAGGGTAACATCTCTGTTGTTCAACTGAAGCAGGAAACCTGCTCTTCTTTTAGAGGCTCTGAATAAAGATGGAGCTCATTTTGTGCCGTCTGTGATCGTATCAATGGTATCGTCATGACTGCATGGTCAGAGTTTGATCTGAAAGGTCAGATGCAGAGCGAGCCTTTTAACTCTGTGGATGATGTTTTACCGCATGTGATGAAATGTTGCACCTGATTTGTTTTGCTTATCGTTCACGTGAAAAGGAAAACCTGAATGTAATCTGAAAAGCCATGCCGCTGTGTGCTTAACTCACCCAGTGTCCTTATGTTGCCATATATATATGTCTGCTTTTGGTATCTCATGAACAGCAGGCGGCTGAGCTCATTCGGCCCTGCAGGAATTAGAATAAAGCACGTTTTGAATGTCCTGTTTGCCTCCATGTTTGTTTTTGGGCTTTGTGTGTTCAGATGAAACTGCAGCTAAACCAGCCTCGTCTCTGTGTGACTCACTTCAGAGATGACGGATGTGCGAGCATCTGAGTTGCCATGAATAATAAATACACTTCTGTGAAACATTTCTAATTGCTTTACTGGAGCAGCGGATGGAGAGGTGTCTGATGGGATATGATCCGTTCTCATAACGCTCTGCGCTAAAAGGAGTGTGAGTTTGCCTCAGCTTTTGGAGGGTGAAAATTAAACTTTTGATGCTCCGGCTTTTGGGAGACGAGATGCAGGAGCAGTTGACGCTTGGTCTGTAAGAACCTCTTTTGAATCAACCGATGCCCGTCATCCTTTCAACTTCCCTGCAGGAGTCATTTAAAAAAAAGTCAAACATCCCCACGTTTGGAAAAAGCAAGAGACTTTATGGTGGGATATGATTCAGAAAGGAGACATATGTTTCCTTTTTGCTTTTTTGAATTAGAGATGCACTGTTTGAAATTTGGTTCGGATATCGTCCGATGTTCACCAATAGCTGGATCTGTGATTTGATATCAGGGGTCCTAACCAGTGCACTTTACATGGAACTTTGTTTTCTTTTTGGTGCTTATTTGTTAAATAAAGTACATTTATATCTTTGTTGATTTATTTGGATAAATGGTCGGATCATTCGTTCAACAGTTGTATCGGATATCGGCCCAGGTATCGGTATCAGAACCGGAAAAAACTGTATCGGTGCAGCTCTACTGTAAATCAACACTAGAGTGGTCTTCTCAGCAGTTCTAGCTTTCTGAGGGCCTCTAAGCTTATTCAATGTTGTCTTCTTTTGCTTTTTGGGGGTTTAAAATTATACATGATCAATTAAGGGATTTCTCTATTAAAAATTTTAATAATAAATTATTACAATGACTTTGCACTCACACCACTTGCACTTTTAAGCATTTGTCCAAAATCTTTTTGACTTTGCTGAGATTTGAAACACCACAGTAAAACAAATTGAAAAAAAATATATCAATCTCTATTCATTTCCAAACTTTTCTGAAATATTTTAGTGCAGGGAGTAAAATCCATGGAATTTGTTAATTGAATTTTTTTTTTTTTTTTTATGAAGATTACATTTTTGGAAAATAAAGGTTTTTTTTAAACCCATCCGATCTTTGGGCTTCCATAGCTCAGAGTAACATCACTCCATCACATTTTGTTCTTAGATATGAACTAATAACTGATAAACCAGCTGCAATCATTTAGGCTGTTTTGTTCTCATTTGTGAAACATAATTGTTTCACAGCTGGAATTTTATTACCCTTTAAATTAAGGTCACCCCCTCAGAGGGTTTGATTGAAAACAAAGTGAGTTTATGAAACCAATATAGGCTGTCATTTGTCATTTTTATTAGGAAACATAGTTGAGAAAAAAAATGGATTTGGTAGGAAAAGAAATCAGAGTTTACATTTTTAAGCCTTACCCTCCAGCGGCGTTGTTGTAGTGGTTAATCGCTGGTTTGAATCCCGGCCAGTCGACCTTTGCCGCATGTCTTCCCCCCTCTATACCCCTATTTGCTGTCTGCCTATTTTTGAAAATAACACAAAAATAAAGGCCAGTACAGCCTAAAAATTTTAATTAAAATGTAAAAATTACTAATTTAAAAATTTAAAAAAATCTTTGCCATCAATGCACCTCAACCAAACTTTCACACCAACTTCCAGGCTTAACGCCCTTGCTCCACTACTTCCTCAATCTGAAGTCCCAGACCTAAAATACAATAAATATTCCTGGTTTATAGTAAAACTCTTTGCACAAAGGTGACTGGCTTCTGTTTCACCAAAAACAGCTGCCCTGTTCCACCAACCAAGCGGCACATTGGTGCAGCTTGAAGCTGAAGTTTGGACGTTATAATAAGGAACGACAGGAAGCAGAACCCAATCAGTCATACACTTTATTCTGCTATTAAGCTGAACTTCTTTAAGCTCCATCTGGATGCACACATGCTCTGGCTCCATTTCAAAACACAACAGAAACACACCATTTAATTTGGCGACTTAACATCATTGCACAGGATGTGCACTTTGAACATTAATGGAGCTGGTTTGGTTTCTTGTATCTGCGAAACCTAAAGAGTACGTTTAAGTTTACTTACTGGCATCTCATTGCTGCACAGTGGTACAGCTGGTAACACGGTCTGGAATCTTTCAACCTCTTTAAATTGCCTTGAAATCTTAGTATTTACATGCATTGTTGTGTTGCATGACCCCGAAAGGATAAACAGTGATTGATGGAGGTCCTGGAAAAAACCCTGAATATGCAAACACCTTAACGTAAGCTGCGAGTAGCTCCTGCTGTGAATTATGGGTCATGTAGAGTGACACTGCTGGTCCATCAATAATGCATAGGTGAACTTTTCTCACGGTCCAGATGTAGCCTGCAGGCTGATTCGCACAAAGTAGGGCATGACTGTGAGGAGGAAAATTGTTTTCAGAGAAAACCTGAGATGTGCGATGTGTTATTCTACTCAGCTCCCCCTGGATTAATCAGTTGTCTGGTATAAACAGAACCGTTCATGAAGTCCAGGTTCTATATAGAATGAGACGCCTTAAAAACAGCAAAACTAGTTCCTCTTGTTAAACTTTTCACTGCAAGCACACTTGTAGGTGTTTAGGGTTATGATTCGGACATTCTTTCCCTTTTTCATTTGCTAATAAAGATGTAAACTCTCTAAAGAGCTGAGAATCTTCAACTAGATGATGGATGACTGGAGTCGAAGTGCTGGATTCATAGTATGGAGGGACGAAATGAACATATAAATGTTTAAATTGACTGGCTTTTTGAAGCAGCCAATCAGAAGTCAGGGTTTGTTTAGGAGCTACCATGGTTAAATTATTTCTTGAATTTTGTCCCTTTTCACCCTCCATATCAGAGCAGCTCCTCACTTTATGTACAGTCATGGACAAAAAGTATTGAAAATGACACATATTTTCATGTGATCTGCTGCCCTCTGGTTGTCAGGTGTGTTTGTCAGATGTTGTCATCACATACAGAAATACAGTTACAATCATATGAGTAACAAAAGCTTTTAATGACAG
>JAUZNJ010000040.1:0-22099 GCA_034780135.1 Jordanella pulchra
GAACATGCAAACTCCATGCAGAAAGACCCCGGACCGGGAATTGAACCCAGGACCTTCTTGCTGCAAGGCAACAGCTCCGTACAGCCTGCCAGTCAGAACAATGAGGCCTTATTCATTTGGATCCTCTTAGATCTGTTATTCTCTGATAAATAATATACATGAACCATGTTCCAGTTCAGACTTGGTAGGTCTGTGCTTCGTGGTTGCTAGGCAACCTAGGTTATGCTGAGGTGAGAGGTCTGCTGCTGAAGGTCAGACTTTCCCTCCAACCCACGATCGATCACCTCCAGACTCACCGTTTTTTGACCTGGCCTCCATTTTGGGGGGAGGGGGGGGGTCTACACCACAGAACACAGCTCTGGTTCCGTTTCTACTGGATGTCAGAACGACCCGAGCCCGTTTGGGCCCTGCAGAACCTCAAGGCCAGCGGTACTCACCAGGCTTGGCTCTTGAGCTTCCGCAGCTCCTTGGTGGCCCAGGTGGCCAGCGTCTTGGTCTTGACGATCTTGGAGCGCCTGCCCTCCGTCAGAAGATCGTTGATGAGCGGACGCATCTCCACCAGCTTCATCATGTCCTTACCGAAGGCCGTGCAAAGGTCGCTGCAGACAGACACACACAGATGAACGGAGCGGCTTGGAGCGCGGCTCCGGCTGCAGAGGCCCGGCTGCTGGTCTCAGAAGCTGTGGTTGGGTTCTGCATCACACTGTCAGAGTGGTGCATGATTTCTCTTCATGGACTGAACGCAGCAAGAACACGGAGCGGCGCGGTTCTTACCCGATGAGTCCCGCAGCGTTGGCCACCACGCCGTCAGAGTGGTCCTCGTCCTCGGCGATGTGGTGGATGAAGGACAGGATGAACTCCACACGCGGCTGGACCAGCATCACATCGGCTGCAGGAGGAGAAACGGACAAGATGAGGAGAACCGAGCTTTCAGAGCAAAATGCAGCTTCACAGCCATTTGTTGGGTCCCGCAAAACCAGGAGTCGCTTTGGTTTCGGCCAAAGCCTGAAGCCTCCTGGGTGAAAAAGACCCGAGTTTCTCTGCGACGTCGTAAAATCCTCCTGTTGGCCTGCAGACAGGAGGAGGAACCGACGTCGGATCACAGACAGGAAGTGTGTGTCTTACGGTGGACGTTCTCCTGGTCTCCCTTCAGGCCCTGGATGATCCCGGTGTAGGCCTCCAAGCAGCCCTCTCTCAGCTCGTTCAGGTAGTCCACCATGTCGTAGTCCGTCTGGAAGAGTTCACAGAACCACCGCGTCTCAGTCTCATCAACCAGCTGCATGATGGTAGCTTGAGCACAAATGTTGGCCAGAGCTAAAAACTGGCCTCCTTCTGTCCCACAGGCTGCATCTTACAGACAAACATCTGAACACAACCTAATTATCCGTCGTCTCTCTGCCTCTGACTGGGCGTCCATCACAGCCACAGCGTGATCGTCTGCTTCCTGTTCAAAGCTGTAACCGCAGCAGGATGAAGCCCGTTGATGATCGAGCTCTAAATCAATTCAGCACTTTGTGCCCAATTCTGTTCAATGTTCTTATTCTTTGGGCCACAGATTTTCCTCCAAGCTCACTTTTATACGAAGGGTCTCTGTGTTCTGATCTCTCAGCTAATGACGCCACAGTCAGTCCCGCCCATCGCTGGCTGCCACCTCATGTCAATCAAACGCTGTGAAGGAGTGGGCGCCACAAGCAGGCTGTGACCGAACATCGAGCTCAGAGGGAGCAGAAAACAGCCCAACAGAACCGCCTGAAACTTGGTTTTTACCAGAACAGGCTTTATTGGTTTCTGACATTTCGACAAAAGAAAAACTACTCTGGGTCGAGTTCTGTTGGACCTTTGAACACGACGTCCAGCGAGCACCGGACGTAAAGGCAGAGGGTCGACGGGCCGAGGACGGAGCCCCGAGCTACGCCATGGGGTCACAGAGGCTTTGCTGTTCTGAGGATCTGAAACAGAACCACTGTCAGCTGGACCTGCTGGGCTCACCTTGTCCACCTGGGCCTGGGAGGCCTGCTGCAGCGTGTCCAGAACGATGTCCAGGTACTTCTTAAACTCTCCTCCGATGGCCAGAGCGATGTCTCCGAACGCAGAGAGGATCTGAGGCTTCACCGAGCGGTGGACGTTCTCGTTCTGAAAACGCAGGTGGACGGGATGAGCCGGGTTCTACAGAACCTTTACCCAGAGGGTTCTGAGGTTTCTGCTGGTCAAGAAGAACATCTAAACAGGAGCAGCTAGAAGCCGTCAGAACGGACCTCTGAGCTGCTTCCAACAGAGCGCAGGTCTCAGATAAACGTGGTGGGTTTACATCACAGTCAGAGTGGTGCATGGTTTATCATCACAGACCCACAGACAAACCCAGACGGTTCTGGTGCTGCTCACCCCAAGGTTCTCCAGGAGAAGCTGCATGATCTCATCACAGTAAGGCAGGATGTTGGACTGGAGCGCTCGGCACAGATCACACACCAGGCCCACGGCAGCAAGACACACCTGCAGAACAGTTAGCATGTCCGGTCAGGGCCCGGTCCCCAGAGTCCGATCCGGTTCATCACACGCAGCAACGACCAAGGACACATTTCGAGTTCAACTAAAACCACCAAGAACGCAAACCGAGAACCGGTTCCGAGTCTGGAGAACAACCGGACCAGAACATCCCCTGTGTCAAACTGTGTTGGACCAGCTGGTTCTGGATCAGCAGGTCCAACAGACCCAGTCGGGTGGTTCTGAGGAAGAACCAGAACCGGGTCCTACCTGGTACTCTGCGTAGTTCTTCAGTCCGATGGCCAGGAAAGGCTTGAAGGCAACCATGTATTTCTGGAAGTCGCTCCCCAGAACTGAAAGGAGCAGCAGAGACACGGTGAGCTCCACCAGAACCCAGCGGGTCTAAAACCAGGCAGCGTGAAGGTCCGACGGGTCGGTACCTTCCACCAGCGTGGACACGGCCATCAGAGCGTCCTCCTGGACCCCCCCAGAACCCGCGGTGCTCTGGAACATCCTCAGGAGAGACGCCATCACCACATCAGAGATCTGCAGGGCGTCCTGGTGCTGAACCTTCCGGAGAACGTTCTGCAGGGAAACAGGAAACGCTCAGCAGCCTTTCACAATAAGAGTCTGGCTGCAGGTGCTCAGGTGTAACGTCTCACCTGCAGAGTGGCACAGAGCAGCGACTGAAGGTCGTTGAACTGGATCCTGTCTGAGGTGCTCTGGATGTGAGACTGCAGACAGGAAGAAGGCGTCACCGGGCTGTCCTTTCACAATAAAAGCTTTCCAGCCAGGATGTCCCAGAACCCACCTCCATCTGCAGGACCTGCTGCAGCCTCTCCATGATCACCAGCGTGGTCTTCTGAACCGCAGGGTAGCAGTCTTTGGCGCTGTTCTTGACAATCTCCATCAGCGCTTCATAGGCAGCAGAACGCAGGTTGTTCTGGTGGCCGTCGGGCCTGAGTGGACCAGAACCGGACAGAGGAACACCTTAGAGGACGGTTTCTAAAGGCATCAGCAGCCGAGCTGCTCGCATGGTGTTCGGAGGGTGTCAGTGGAGAAATGGACATCCAACAGTTCTGATTGGGTTCTCAGAACCAATGAGACCTTCCTTCAGAACCAGGTGTTCAGCAGAGCTGGTTCTCCTACCTGTCGGTGGTCTCTAGAAGCTTCTGGACGATGATCTCAAAGGAGGACGACAGGCAGTAGGTGCTGGGCTCCTCCTGGTCCTCGGCGGCGTCCGTGGCTTCGTACGCCGCCTCGGCCAGAGATGAGAAGGCCTGGCGGAGAACAGAACACGGGTTCTGAAACTGGAGCGGCGCCTCTATCCGTCCCATCGAGGGGTTAAACATCTCAACAATCAGCTACAGCTGATCTACTTCATGCTTGGCCTGGTTTTTAGACCCGTTTGGTTTTGAATGTCAGAAAGTTGGGTTATTATTGAAGCTCTGGCGGTTCTGACCCGGTTTGAATCAGCAGCTCATACTCACATTTTCTACATTTCTGAATGACAACCTCTTGTGCATTTGGATGCAGGTCTGGATGTTTTGGGCTTCCGTAGTTTAGCGGTGGTCTGGCTCTCACCGCCAGCTGCCAACATATCTTCAGAGGTCAGAGCCGCCATCTTGATTCATAGGCAACTTTCAGAGTTGACCTTTGAGTTCAGCTCAGATTGTCGTTTGATTTCAAGACAATTTTCAACGCTGCTCGTTTTTAATCCTCAACCAATCAAATTAAGAGGAACTAAACTTATTTCCAGACATTTTAAGATCAGTTTCTTGCAAAGTATGAGAGTCGGACTTTATTTTAGGTTTTGCCGCTGCCCCAGGTCCAGCCAGAAGAACGTGGTTCTGATCAGACTCAGTAGGACCGAGTCCAGGTTGGAAACCTGATATAATCTGAGCCTCCAGAGATTGAAATTAATGTAAAAATTAAATCATTTTTGGACAGAAAAACAAAAAAAACACTTTAAAGTTAATTAAGAGTTTCAGCCTGAAAGATGGATTCTGATTGGTCGATCCCATGTCCGTCTCCAGCCAATCAGAGTCGCTGCAGACCGACTGGGACGGAGGCTAAATAACCCCATGAACCGGTTCCATCCCAGAACCTCACCCAGCAGACGTTGGAGGCCACGCGGGGCTCCGCCCCCAGGCCCTCAATCAGACACTGCAGCAGCGGCGCCAGGTAGACCTCGTTGATGGCAGCTTCTGGCTGCAGCTCGCAGATCCGCCCCACCGTCCACGCCGTGGTGTCCCTCACCACCACGCTGGGGTCCTTCATCAGCTCGATCAGCGTGGGCATGGCCTGTGGGGGGGCATGGTCAGAGTTCTGGTTCTGACAGATCGGGTCGAACTCCGGCACCAGCGGCTCACCTGTATGACCAGCGGTTTGAGCTGGTTCAGGTCGGGTCCTTCCAGGATGGAGCCGAACGCCATGATGGAGGCGTCTCGGTACCGCCAGTCCGGGTTCTTGATGTTCTCCTTGATGAAGGGCAGAACGTGAGGAACCACGTCGTCCTCGCAGCAGGTGGCCAGCAGCATCAGACACACCCCCGCAGCCTTGCAGGGGTTCCAGTCGTCGTCGTCGTCGTTCTCGTCCTGCAGACACACAGATGGACGTCACGGCGCCCACTGAGCGCGTGCAGACGGGCCGGCGGCTACGGTACCTGCTTGGCCAGGGTCTGGGTCAGGATGGGGACCAGGTACTGCAGCGCTCCTTTAGCATAGAACTTACTGGTGTGCTCGGGGGGGCGACCCTGCTCCGAGGCCTGCCGTTGGACGAGAGGAAACAGGAAGTGAGCCGGAGGGGGAGGGGTCACCGAGAGGAAACAGGAAGTGAGCCGTCGTACCTCTGAGGCCTCGATGGCCAGGTCCATCTCCTCGTCACAGACGTTGGACCAGAACTCGATGCCCTGCAGGGCCACCTCATCGATGTCGCTCTTCATCGCCTCGATGGTGATCTGAACCAGAACCAGAACCTTCAGCCGGGCGCCAAACATCACCTGTTCAGTCCGAGTCAAACGAGCTCCAGAACCAGGAATGTTTGGATCTTTTTTACTCCGGCAGAACCAGAACCTCCACACAGAACTGGGCTGAACCTCATCGATGCTCCAACTTGATCCAGACTCGATTATCAGCCTGATCCACCAGAACCGCTCCGGTTTAACCAGCAGGGTTCTGTTCTGAAACAGGCGCCGGCCCGACTGGCTGCTTCCATTACAGATCGGATCAGAACATGAACGCTGAGGACTTATCAGAACCGGATCCTGTATAAACCCAGCAGGTTCTGATGCCTCATCTCTGGTGTCCAGAAACTAATCAGAACTTATCAGACGGGCCGCAGAGGCTCAGCCGACTCTTCAGAACATTAATAAGAGAACAGAACCGTGGAGGTTCTGGAGGAGCTGCACAGATCAACAGCTCAGGTCTCAGAGTCGGATCTGATCCAGTGAGACGGGACAGCGCCATCAGAACAGACCAGCCCCACAGGAAGCACGGTGGATGAAACCAGAACCAGGAGTTGAAGAACCGAGCCTGGGACATCAGAACCAAGCTTAGACCCAACAGTAGGAACCATGTCCCCCAGGCTGCTGGTTCTGCAGTCACCCAGTCCGGTTCTGAAGATTGTTCCTGTCATATGAAGCTGGAGGAGGAAGAGATTTGGACCCGTCCAGAACTTACCGCGAACAGCGCCGGGCCCATGTACGTCTCCATGTACTGATAGTACAGAGACATGATCTTCACCAGGTTCTGGAGGGCTGCCACTCGGACCTGACAGGCAGAGGAGATGGTGGTTAGAACCAGGTCGGCTGAGCTGCGGTTCTACCGGACCGGGAACTGGACCCACCCTGGTGTCGGGACACTGCGTCGCTTCACAGACCACCTGCATGATGAAATGTCGCTCCGTCTGAAAACACAAACAGATCAGAACAGGGATGGGCCGCGCCGCCCCTCGGAGCCGGTTCTGGTTCCGATTCTGGTTCCAAACCTCCTTGTCGAAGTTGGCTCTGGTGAACTCCAGTGAGTTGAGCAGCGCGTTGGTGGCGGCCAGCTTCACGTTGTTGCTGGGCTCCTCCTTCCTCATCCCCTGGATGATGGCCGTCAGGATCTGGTTGGCCGTCTCCTGCAGCTGCTCCGGGTCCTGGAGAACCGATCGGATCAGAACCACCGTTTGGCCGGTTGGGACAACGCAGCCGGAGCTTTCTACTCACGATGTCCTGGCAGATGTATCCGATGGCCTCCAGCGTGGACTCCTTCATGTGCTCGGTGCTGTTGGACTCTGTGACGTTGGTCACCAGCTGAGGGATCAGTTCGGGCCATTGGTTCACCGGGATCTCGGCGCAGGCGATGCCGGCGACGCACTGCGAAGCCGAGCTGGGTCGGTACGTCTCTGTGCCCAGGGTCTGTAGAACCTGTAGGAAAGACAAGAACCGCCATCAGTGGCGGAACCACCCCGGGTCCGGAGGGTGGGTGGGGCGGTACTCACGTAGTTCTTGATCTCGCGGCGAGCGTTGATGTCGATGGCGAGCCACCTCTGCTGGTACTGCGCTTTCACATCGGGGTCTTTGGAGGTCAGGGAGTTTTTCACCTGCAGCCCCGCAGCGACCCGAGCCACCTGCGTGTTCCCGGGATTTGCCAGAACCTTGGACAGCTCCACCAGGAAGGTGGGCTGGAGGAAGAAACAGAACCGGCTGAAGCAGACCCGACATGTTCTGCTACCAAGATCACCTTCAAACCTTCCAGATCTTTTCTCTACAGACAACAAACAGCTACAGTTCAAGTTTTCTTTCATCCGGGTCTCCATGAGGTCGGATTTGCTGCCCACATGCTCAGGTTATGATGAAAACACTCAATGTCCCATCATGCAACAGGAACCCGCCCAGACAGAACCCAAAACATTCTACCTGCAGCTCCAGTGAACCAGGGAGTCGTCAGGAACCTGAAAGTTTCCACCAGCATTGTTTACAGACATGAATCTGAGCTGATGGGTCAGATTTAACAGTTCAGTACCATCAGATCTTCAGAACCTGAGCAGAACCAGCTGTAACTTCTTGGCTGGATTCATTCAGACCTTTGAATGAATCAAGGAATGAACCTTCCTGGAATCAACCCTGAAGCTGCTGCAGATGTTGGGGTTCCTGCCTCCTCCTGTAAAGTCTTACAGAGACCATCTAAAAGCCTTCGCCACCAGCTGGAGGCACACAGCACATGATCAAACGCCAAACAGCAGCGTCCTCCTGAGCAGGAGACGCCATCTGCTGGCCAAACAGAACACGCCAGCAGAGAGTTCTGGTTTAAGACCTCATCATTTCTGAACTTCTCAGTGTCAGAGAGGAAGGCTGTGGTCCATTCGGGTCAGTACAGGGTTCTGATGCTTCCCAGCAGCGGCTGAAGGCAGAGTTATGTCACCAGGCTCCTTTTAAATTCACACTGGATGACAGTGAACCAGTTTAGGCCTCTAGAACTGAAACCTTCCACAGAAACCCCACAATGCACCTTGAACAGCAGTGTACACCGATGGTCACTCGACAAGCAGATAATCCCATGGTGCTTTGCAAGAGCTCTCCTCACAAAGCATCATGGGATTGGTTTTGGGGGCAAGAGAGAACAAAGATGGGCCAGACACTGCAGGAAGCTGGAGTCACATGACCAACTGAACCGAGTTCACTATAAAGACCAGTATACATAGAGATGGAGGCATAAGGGTGCATGCTGGGACTAACCAGGTTCTCGATGGCCGCCTGCTCCAGAAACTTCTGCGCCGCCTCCAGTTCATTCCGATCTGTGGACAGAGAGAAAGAGGAGTTATTCACCAGCAGCTTCTGCTCTCCTGGTTCAGATCAAGTCCGGCGTTTGCAGCAGCTGCTCAGCTAACGAGCAGAGGGAAGCCCTGAGCAGAAAACACAAGATTCAGCTTCACTCCATCACACTGCGGTCTGTTAACTCGTTCCACCTCATCTCGTTTTTAAAATAAACATGCACTCTAGCATAGATTTAATGAACATAGATGCTAAGGCTCACATGGAGGACAAAAGTACATGAAGCAGCAGCAAATGAGAATACGTGGGTAGATTAGCTCAGACATGGGCAACGTATGTCAGGAACTCTCTTGTTTTTCCCCACCGACTGTGGGATTCTCCTGGTCGGAACTAAAGCTACAGTTACAGCTTCATAACATCAACACTGACACTCAAACAACTTGAAAGCAAACAATCTCCAGATGTGGATTTTTCACCTGGATGCTGGGAAACTCCACCACACCTGATAGTTGCTCATAGTTACTGCAGACCAAGTCATCTGGTCCAATGATGACCTGACAACGAGTCCTTCTGCAATTACTGGATGTTTGAGATAATTGTTGGGAAGGAATGGTTCAGTTGTTATTAAGAAGAGTCCGAACATAGACTTATAGTAAGAATAATAAAGTCATACACTTTATTCCAAAAGTAAAATGTGGTCCTGATCCATCAGACATGATGGCCTCAGAGTTTACTGCTGGTCCCAAACAAAGCAGAGCTTCCAGGTCAATAACGTAAAACCTCGGATCCCTCTATAACCGGTCTGATCTACAAGATGTAAAAACTGATCTCCAGCTGAGTGTTTTATTGGATGAGTTGGACGGGCTGAACCCAAGGTTCAGGTTTTACATTCCTGATCGGATCTAAATGAAATCTAAGCTTCAAGTATTTCTACATTTATTCTTTCTATGCTTAAAATAAATTTCCGCGCTTGTGTTTGAAAACTGTCGTTGGGTGTAGAAAGACATTCCAATTTAATCGTTCGGTGTTTCATATTCTGAATCGGTCCAGATTCAGTAGAAATGACCAAACGGTTCTTTGAACTAAAGCCAAGGATCAGATGCCAACTTCGGTCAATTTAAACTCATTAACCGGCTCAGTAGCGGATCTATACCAAACGATGTTCTGGAGTGGGTCCATTTCCATGCAGGAACAACCCGCTCTGCCGCAGGAACCCGCCGAGGATCTCAACATGCGTGTTAGCTGCTAAAGCTAGCCGGAACAAGATCGGTTCTGGAGTCGGTAATGCTGGACCAAACAGCGAAACCTTTAGCGCCAACAACCCATAACCTTTACCTCTTTATTCATGTATAATTTTCATTTTCATTTTTGGTTCTGGACACTGACCCGGAGGAAATAGGAGGCCGACGGAATAGGTGAGCCGCGCTAGCAGGCTAACACCGGGCATGGGCAGGGTCGGCGTCCGGTTAAGCCTCACTCCCCTCCCCAGCACCTTTACCCGTGACCTGAATGCACAGTTTAGGGTCTCTCAGTGTGTTTCAACGGGGTCGAAGAGCCCTGGTTCGGTTGGACCAAACTGAAATTGTTCGTTGAAACCGGTCAGAGTGCGGAGTCACTCGCTGGGACAGGCCTCAGTTAGCTCCTTTAGCATCTGGAGCTAAAGACTCACTCCGCCCTCAGACTTTCTCCCGGTCGCCTTCAACCAGTCTGTCAGAACCGAACATAGAGCTCCGGGTCCGCCTGGGGTAGGCAGTGTCCCTTCCCCAGTACTCACCCGGAGAGACGGTTTTTTCCAGGATAGTGATGAGCTCCATCCTGTGGCCCGGCTGCTGCTGCCGCTCTTCACTTGGTCGGGTTCGATAACAGATAATGTTCTGGTTCCCCTTAGCCCGGTCTGAGCAGCCACAGGGCGGGTTCGGCAGGCTCGGTTAGATTCTATAGGGATTTACTCGGACAGTGCAGGATATGTTAACGGCCGCAGCTCGCAGAAAAGCCGCCCGTTCGCGAGGGAAAGGAGCGCGCGGTTCTCTCACGCGGAGGGATATCACGCACTGACGCACGTACAGCGTCACCATGCGAGCTTTAATCGTGGAAACATCCAGCAGAATGGGTTCGTGATCGCCACCTGCTGCGAAGGAGGACGCAGCATCTGTCCAGACCAACTTGGCCCAGTGACACCAAGGCATCTCCACACAGGTTAAACAAAAGGAGACATAAATAAAAACGTTTGGACCTGGGTTTGGTGGACTCTGTTCCCGATCTGTCCTCCTGTCTTTGTTTTTCAATTTTGCTGAATCTTGCTAATCCTATCATGATTTAAAATATTAAAGGTTCTAGATAAGCCTTGGTTGGAGCTTTTATTTCAATATTTTCTCCTACTGAGCAGAACTTGTGGTACCAGATCAACAAGTTATCTGATGTTCTGGTTCTAGGTCAGCTCGAACAAAACCAACATCTTTCTAAAAGGTCCACTTTTTTGTCAGTTTTCATAATATTTCCCCCCAAACTCTAGAAGATCTTCAAATGTTTGTTGGTCAACATGATGTGGACCTTTGTGTTCTTTTACATCAGTTCTGGTGTTGTTGAACAATAACCTTATCAGAGCTTCGGTTTTTGTTTGGGTTTCCCACCTTGATGATCTCTTGGAGTAATGGACAGAAAACCACATTTATGGGAGGAAACATTGTGGAAACAGGTCACAGAACTTTGACTCACCTGCCTGAACAGGCCTTTTTATTGGACACACATATCTTACTGGGTTCCTTCAAAGTGTCCTCCTGGTCCAGATTACTCAGAGGTTCTAAACCATGGGACCTGAAGCAGAAGGACACCAGCATCTCCACTCAGGTGGTCTCATCTGTCCAGAGGACTCTGTAGTCTCTAAATCCGACACCATATTAGGAGAACCAGGTTGTTTAGGAAGAACTGGGTCCTTCCTGGAGCCGTATCGGCCTCCCTGACCAGCAGACAGTGCGCTCCCAGGAACCCATTTAACTCCTCCCTGTCCGCTTCGCTTATCTGACCCGAGGAGGCGGCGACATTATAAGACTGGTGGAGCTCAGGGTCAGCTCCACGAATCGTTTAACCCTTTAAAGGGTATCATATTGGTTACATGAATTTTTGAGACCTCTGCATCATCAGTGGGATATTTTCGCTCGAGAACCAACTTAATAAATCAGACATATGTAGGGAACAGAAAATGGATAAAATATTATACGGAAATACCTAATTTATCATAATTTATGCAAATAATGGTCAAATTTAACTAATACAAAATTTATGATTGTTTTCATAATTTTTCATAGAATTCAATGATAACTCATTAAAAAAAAAAATCAGAATTTTCTGTCAATTATTTCATGGTTCTGGCTTTAAAGGGCTAAGGAGCAGTTAGAGCCATTCTTACACAACCAGGCCTTGAACTAGGACACTTCATCAGTTTCTGATTGTATTAAGAAACACTTTGTGCTTTTAACGTCTTTTAAAACGAACACCAATGAATTTAAGGATTTGTTCCAAATCAAATTTAATTCATCATCAAAGGCAAATATGTCCAAAGTCCTGCAGGTTCCTGGGCTTTAACAGCTGATCAAAGGCCAGTAGATCAACCAGGAGGGAAAATCTAAACCAGCGGCCCCCAAACACCCACTGGGACCCCCTGACAATACATGCATCTACCTCACCAATAATCATTCCATCATATCAATTAACTATGCTCATTTTCAATAAACTAGAGCTTCTTTTCATCACATTCGTTTCCAGCAGACAGGGATACAGCCAGGCGCCCCCTACAGGCCAGGAGTCGGTCCCAGTGAGGTCTTGGTTTCTGGCATCATGGAAGGAGCTGAAGCTCTGGATCATCATCGCTGTTCCAGGAGGGACAGACCCAGCGTCTCCTCTCTGAGTAGAGGACGATGGATGAGCTTCGACCTGAAGGTTCTTCAATAAATGAGTCGAGGAGTAAAAACAAACCCATTGCTTCTTTATTCGTCATTGTACAGTAGTCATTCATACGTAGCTGCCTTGAGTTGGTCTTTTTTTGTCTGTTCTCACCGTTTGTTCCAAAGTCTTCCTCGTTTTCCCATCGACACATTGGAAGAGTCATGGACAAAATAGAGAAACAAACCAAACACAAAGAAACAAACAGGAAATGCCCCTTTTCACGAAAACTAAAAAAACGTTTGGCAAAAAATGTGGAACAGGATTGATCCAGTGCATGGAGATTATACCAAGATCCAAACTGATATGTTCATCCAATCAGCTCTGATCTGCTCACCTGTTGCTAGGCAAAGCCCACAAAGTGACCCCCCCACTGTAAAAATAAACAACTGATAAACACAGATATAAAAACAGCATTTATGGCACAACGAGGGCGGAGGGGTCGCCACATTCAGGGAGAACCTGCAGAACCCGGCAGCCAGAACCTCTGATGGTTCCACTGACGAGCAGCACAATCAGAACCGGTCAGAACCACGCCTTGGCCCTGAACACACCGCCAATGGATCAGAACAGGAAGGACGGGTTTGGTTCAGACGGTCCGGATCCTTCCATGGCTGCGAGGAACCGGGTCAGAACTCGTGTTCAGACTGAAGGACGGGTTCTACTGAAGGTCCAGAAGAGAGAGCTTCTGTTCTAGAGGTTTCAGGTCTGAGCAGCACCAGAACCTGCCTACAGCGGTTCTGGATGAAACCGCTGGACCAGCAGAACCTCAGAGGAAACCCACCAGAACCAGAACTCTACAGCAACCGGTTCCAAGGATCGCCTTCGGAACCATTTTTAGTGGTTGAGTGCTGTTCTTTGATCCATTCTCAGTGGTTCTGATCAGCGGGTCTTTTCTGGATCTGTTCGGACACGGTTAGGTTCTGATCAGAAATCCTTTATCCAATCGGGTCTAAATGTCTGAGATCAAGTTCTGCTGGAGGTTCTGGGGGGCTCAGAACCAGGAACCCATCCAGGCTCTGAAAATGGGTCCAAATCTGAAGAACCCATCCAGAACCGATGGCCTGGGGGGGCGTGGCTCCAACGGTACCGTTCTGACCCACTTTGATGCTAAAGTCATCCAAACCAGAACCTAAACCAGTTCTGGGTTTCTTCCAGAACCGACCCAAAATCCAGAACCAAGGATCAGTCCCTTCAGCACCAGTCGGAACCGGACCGGAACCGGCACAAAACACTGGACCTGCTGCTGCGGCGCCGAATAAATTAAACAAACAAAAATCCTGAGATACAAGTGGGGGGGGGGTTCTGATGAGGCTCAGTTTAAACAGGAAGTAAACGTCCAACCGGACTCATCACCTGTTCTGATCCGATACTTCTGGTTCCTCGTTCTACAGCAGCTGATGAGCGGGCCGCCGTGATTGGTCGAAGGAGGGAGGGGGCGGAGCGTCGGGAGGTCAAAGGTCATTTACAGTAAACTACAGATATTTACAAACACCCAGAAATGTACAGAGAACAGATATGTACATGCCGAGGGTCCACCATCATCTTCCTCCTCCTCTTCCTCGCCTGTCTGTAGTGTAACCAGGACGGAGGCGGGGCTTAAAGGCTGAGCGCACCCGGCGTCACATGACCCAGAGGGCTTAGCTGTTCTTCAGCAGCGTTCTGTCGTCAGGCGGAGCAGAGGAGGACGAGGAGAGAGCAGCAACGGTGGAGGTGGCTGAGGAAGAGGAGGGCGTACAGGAGGAGGTGGTGGAGGAAGAGCAGGAGGAGGAGTGGAAGGGGAAGGAGAGCAGCTGTCCAGACTCGGCGGGGAGCAGGCAGCAGGAGCGCAGGTCCACGGTCTGCAGGGCGGAGCAGCACTGGAGCAGCTGGACGCTCTGCTCGCTCAGCTTCACACAGCCTGCAGAACCAGAACCAGAACCAGCAGTCAGCCCGATGAAGAGGAGGAGGAGGAAGAGTGTGTCCTGAGCCCTCCCTACCTGCCAGGTTGACGTGGGTCAGGCTCTCCCTCAGGGGGGAGACGGTGAGGTTCCGCACCGTCTGGTCGGTGATGTTCACGCAGTGGCTCAGGTCCAGACGGGTCAGGTGGGGCGTGTGGCGCACCAGAAGGCGGGACGCCGCGTCCGTCAGGTCCAGACCGGCCAGTCGCAGCTCCGTCACGTTCTGGAACCGCCCTGCTCTGCTCTCGCTGTGAGCTGATGGACCAACCAGAGCACAGAACACTCAGAGTCCGCGGAGCGTGGGGTCTGTGGTGGTGGTGGGGTGGGTCTCACCTGTCCGGGACTCGGGGGGCGGGGCCAGCAGCTCCCTCAGGTGCGAGTCCTTCAGGTCCTCCACTCTGCTGAGGTCCAGCAGCTTCAGGCAGGGACAGACGGCCTGACAGAGAGCAGAGACGGACGTCCAGGGACAGCCGGACACGTCCAGCTCCAGAAGACCTGTGGGGGGGGGCAGAGAGGTGAGACAGACGGTTGCCATGGAAGCAACTAGTGGCTGTGGTTGTGGTCCCACCTGGCAGGCGGTTGATGAGCCACATCAGCTGCTTCTTGGAGATGTTGGTGTGGCCCAGGTTGAGGCTGACAGGTTGGCGCCGGATGATGCCGCTCAGCATGGGGGGGGTGATGGAGCGCTGCCGGCTCAGGTCCATCTGGGTCCACAGCCTCTTGTCGCAGCACCTGGAGGGAGACGGAGGGACAGGCGGTCAGCGGACGGCGGTGGCGGCGGCAGTGGGGCGGGCGGCGGCGGACACTGACCAGCGGCTCCAGGTCCGACAGACCCGCATGCAGACGCACAGCTCCCTCTGGCTCAGGTAGCTGAAGACCCGCAGCCAGGCGTCCCGCGGCATGACGTGGGCCGAGCCGCAGTCCAGCAGCAGGCAGCTGGGCTCAGGGCAGGCGGGGGGGGGCCGCACCAGGTGCCTCTCCATCTGGACGGGTCGGGGGGGCGAGGGCACGGCCGGCGGGCTGCGCTTCATCATCTGCGAGCGCGGGGCGAGGCGGGACGGCTGTCGGGGCGACGCAGCCATGGCCGACATCAGCAGGGCGCTGCCGGCCACGCCCCCCCCGTTGGAGGTGGGGATGGAGGAGGAGGAGGAAGAGGAGACGCCGGTCCTCTGGTTCTTGCGGATCTTGTTGCCGCGGCTGCCTTTGGCCCCGCCCCCTCCGGCATGTCTGTGATTGGCCAGAACCCCGCTGGCGTTCTCCTTCTCGCCGCCGCCCGCCCCGCCCCGGGTCCTCCCATTGCGGGCCTCCTGCCCGTTGCTGCGCTGCTTGGTGAAGCCGTCGTGCAGAGCGGAGGGGGGGATGAGGTTGGAGGACAGGGGGGAGGGCGGGGGGAGGGAGGCAGAGTTCTTTCTACTCCTCTCTGACGGGGGGGCGTCCTCATCCTCCGCGTCCATCAGACCTGCCTTGCGTCCTCGCGAAGACACGTCTCCTCCTCCGCCGCGCCTGCGTCCTTTGTCCCCGCCGCCCTCGTCCTCCCTGTCGTCCTCCCCCCGCCCACCCTCCCCCTCTGACTCCTCGCTGGCGCTGAAGCCGAGCTCCGCCAGCCGCCGCGCCCTCTCCCGCTCGCTGCGGCTCCGCTCCCGGTCCGCCCGGCTCCCGCCGGTGTTACCATAGAGGACGGGGGGAGGCGGGGCCGGGGAAGACGAGGAAGGCGACGACCCTCCCCCCTGCTCCCCCTGCAGGGAGTCGTCCGAGTCGGACTCAGAGTCGGACTCGGAGCTGGAGGAGGAGGAGGAGGAGGACTCGGGCCGGCGCTCCAGCAGGCACATCCTCTTGAACCGCTCCAGTTTCTCTCTGTGATGGGAGCGCTGGTCTGCACTGGACGCCGCCCCCGCTGCTCCTGCGCTGCCCCCTACAGGCTGGGAGGAGGAAGAGCTCTGCTGGCCTCCTGCTGCTCCTCCAGATGAAGACGTGGGCCCGTTTGACTCCGCCTCCTGTTTGGGTTTCTGATCAGAGAACAGAGATGTGATTCACCGCGCTGGTTCCGTAGAACCAAGGTCCAAACATCCAGAACCTCACATCCTCTGAAACTAAAACAGCCCGAACGCCACAGAGGACGGACAACAGCGACACGACCCAGAGCGTCTGTCAAACCATGGATCTACAACAGAAAGGCTGACAAACGGATGCTTTTGCCACGGCCTAGTCAAAGGCCGGACCTTCCTGCACAGAGCAGTCGGGCTTCCAGAGGTGTGGAGCTGTACGTTTACTGCTCACTGTTCTCCACAGAACTCGTCCACTCTATAGAAACTTTATGGAAAACATGGAGCTGATGGATCAGATCGGCGTTAAACGTCAGATTTACATGTTGATCATTTCTCATCTACAGTTGTGGTCAAAAGTTTACATACACTGGTCAGTCAATCAGAATCACTAACAAGCAGTGAAGAGGCCATGACATCTACAGAACCAACATTGATTTATGTTGCTGTATGTATATTTCTGATGCAGCAGATTTGGTCCCATTTTCAGCAGAACCATAATAAATTTATGAAAGAACAAGTTTTACAAGTGTATGTAAACTTTTGACCAGAGCTGCATATTAGCAGCTCTATCCGGTAGGAAGGCTTCATCATCTTGTCTGACATTTTCATCCACAACAAAGTCGCTATTTTCTACGTTCTCTTCGTGATTTTGAAGTCCAGCTGTTTGTGCTTTAATATAAAGTAGAACCTTTCACGCTTCATCTGGTTCCGTTTTCCTGCTCGGATCTGTGATTCTAGTTCTTTGGAGACAGCCATGTTCCTACGGCTGAAGTTCAAATTAAAACTTTTTTATGCCACTTGAAATTCAATTTTAGACCCATTTCCAAAATTAATGGAGGTTTTGGAAATAGCAGGTGAGCAACGCAGCAAGGTTAGGGACCATCTCACTCAAACGTCACTTCTCAGAGTGTTGTTTCCACACTGAGCAGAGATGCTTTCCAGGGACGTTGATGGCCGCGGTTTAGTGCTAAACTAGCGCTGATCACACCGTACTTTCATCCATGAGTCTCCCAGGCTGTGGCTCAACGCTGCATCATCCTGAACTACGTGCGTCTGCTCAGAGTCCCGCCTGCAACATCACCGCGTTTGGTTGGTTCCTATGGTGGACAAGTGACGCTACTATGAGATGCATTCGCTTAGTTTTTTTAAAATAAAGAAACGATTTACTGTTTAGTTTGAAATCATCTAATGTTGCTCATTATGTGATAACATTCTGAAGACAGAGGGCGGCTGGTCAGTAATGTTTTTAACCTCTAGCTCCATGTGTCCCCTGAGCTCCCACTGTGGGTGAGGCTGCAGTCATCCCAGTCTCTTTCTCCCAGCTGATGCACAGCGTTTAACGATCGTCCCCTCGGATCTTTGCTTTGTTCATGTCTGGTTCGATTTGTTAATAAAGGTTTTTATCATGTTAATGGAGGAACAACAAATATTGGCCCCAAAAATAAAGGAAAGTTCAGTTTGTAAACATTAGAAAATGAGATGCGAGCTCCTCGGGTATATTTGTAGCTGAGGTTTACTCGGGTCCGTCGGCATACTGGACCTACTGCTTATGGAACCAGCCGGTTTCCCACCAGCTATGATCCGGGTTCTGCCGGGCCCGGCACGGACTCCGGCCCACAGGCTGAATTCAGAAGGTAAATACCTGAAGGGGTCAAAGGTCAGGCAGAGGTCTCACCTTTTTGAGGCGTTTCTCGTGCGCGCCTTTAATCTGAAGGACGAGAGGAAACAGTGTGAGAACAGAACCCAGCAGCTGGACCAGAACCAGCAGACCGAGCCCACCTTCTTCTTCGGACCGCTCTCCAGAGGCTGCTCCTTCTCCTTCTTCCTCTTGTGCCCCCCCTCCCCCCGGGCTGCCTCCTCCATTGGAGGAGGGGCTTTCTTTTTAGGAGGAGGGTCGTCTGTGAGCTTCCAGCGGCCCACCTCCCCGTTATCCAGCCTTCTCTTGCCCGACCCGTCTGCCTGGTCCTGGGTCAGAACACAGAACCGGTTCAGACGCTCAGAACGTCCGTGAAGGTCACTGCTAACGGTTCTGGAGCCTCACCTTACTGGTCTTCCCCTCCTTGTGGCACTTTGGACACTCCCAGCAGTTGGGAATCTCATCATTGATGATCCCATCAGCCTTTCCCATCTGAGGAGGAAGAAAACAGCAGCGTTCAGCTCTGGACCCGCTGGACCCAAACTACACAGAAACCGGCCCGGTTCTACTGGAACTTAGAGAGAGAAAGCGTCGCTTCTTCACTGAAACATTATACAGATGAAAAATGAAAGTTCAAAAAGCTTCACACTGAACATGTCCCAGACTGGACCCCTGCACTGGTTCTGGTTCTGATCATACGGAAGCTCTGGAGTCTTTGTCTGATTCCAGAACCAGAGGACATTTGATGAAAACAGAAATATCATCTCTGTCCTCAAAGATAATGATTCCTAAACTTTATCTTGAATAAAAAACTGAAAAACAAAAACTAGAATAAAATGTAAAGACGATCCACCATCAGTGGTTCTGATCCAAACAACTAAAATTAGATAAAGTCTCATTAAATATGGCTGATATCATCATTAGTGTTATTAATTCACTTCAAGGGGAGAAACAGAAACAACTTTCTATACCTGAGAGAATAATTGTAAAGGTTTTAATAACCTGATAAATAAATAAAATCGAATCAGACGGTTTCATGTTTAACAGGAATTCTAGTAAAAAGACTGAAAGAAAAAGATCAGATTATTCATCTTTCATCATCTAATGTCACAGGATCTCTACTTAAGGTAAAGAACACAAACTAAAGACGGTTCATCTGACGCCCCTCTGACCTCTGACCCCCCTCGTGTTTCAGAACAAGGTTAGATCAACTGAATCGTTAAAAGAAAACGTTTCCAATTTGATGAATAGTTTTCAGGCAGTTCCTTTATCTGCTTCTCCTCTGCATCACGGAGTCGGTGATCAGGTCTGGGGACCCACCTTGAGGCAGCTGGGGTGGATGATCTCGTTACAGATGGTGCACTCCATCAGACAGAGGCTGAACTTCTCCTCCTCAGAGTCCACCGTGTCCTCCTTCCCCGCCTCTCCGCAGGCAAAACACACCGCGGTGTGAGGCAACACGGGCTGCAGACACACACAGACAGACAGTGTGTGAAGCCGTGTAAAACAGGCAGGTCAGGTGTAAGGAAGGTTAAATGACACCAATGAGCATTTGCTGGCTTTGAAAAACGTTCCTGATAAATGTTCAAATCAGCTGAAATGATAAAAGTGTAACAAATAATAAAAAGCAATTAAAAAACTGAACATTTCAATCAAACCAAACTTTTTCTAGCAGACGTTTCTCCTCTCATCCAAGAGGCTTCTTCAGTTCGAACTGATGCTGGAGAAAAACAGATACATTTCCCCTGCATCAGTTAGAACTGAAGAAGCCTCTTGGATGAGAGGAGAACCGTCTTCTAGAAAACATCCCAACCAGATGCCTGAACTGAACCTTCCAAGCTGGACCTGGATGACTGAGAACCTTCACAGACAAACCAGCCATTAAAATACCAAAATGTTTTTCCATCATAATTAATTATAAATTAATGTTATAAAGTTGATTTAAATTGTTTAAAGATGAGAATATTAACAGTTTATAAACGGAGTGAATTCTCTAATTATGGAAGCAAAATGTTACAGAGGATAAAAATGTGTCTAGTTGACATTTTAAAGATAAAAAAATAAATATTTCTCAAACAATGTCAAAGGTTTTAAACTTTGAATAGTAAATATACCAATATTTTTTCATAAACGAAATTAAGAGGCATAAAAATCACCAAGATACAAAAATAGGAAAAATCAAATGGGCAAACAGTTCAGATTTAAATCTTTGCATTTGTGAATAACTCCCACATAAAACAGGACAAAACTAAAATAGACAAAATAGGCATAAGATTTTTAAAAAGACACTTTTAAATCTTTTTTTTTATTTTTGACAAAAAATAGAAAATACATGAAAGAAATGAGTCAAAAAAAAAACAATTTGATGAAATATGAGAAACCTGATCTGCTTTCATTAAAAATCTTCAGCGTGTCATTAATGACCTCAGACCCACGCCTGTCCTTCATCCTGCTGGCTGAGGAAGAGGAGGGTCAGAACTCATCAGATCCAGTCGGATCAGTGAAGTTCTGGTCTAAAACCCCAAACAGCAACTGAAGCAGGAAGCTCTGCAGAACCCGGCCTCTCCTCCTAGAGGCCAGTAGGGGGCGTCGCTGTTCCCTCCCAATCAGCACCAGAACAGAGCAGGCTGCAGCGCCTTCTTCTGTGGTAGAAATCCTTCACAGATGGGTCAGAGCCAGCGCTCTCGCAGCCAGAAACCCTCCGTGGTTGCCATGGAAACCCAGCCTCATCGCCTGCTGGGCTCGGGGCTCACGCTGAAGCTGGAGCAAGAGATGATGGTGGTTCTATGTGTTTGTGAGGACATGGTGGGACAGAACCGGGTCAGAGACAGAATCCTGCTGCTGTTGGGCTGAAGAACCGGGCCGTGGAGTCGATACGGGCCGTACAGCACCACCATCAGAGCAGCAACGTTTTCTGGTTCCGCTATCCAATTAAGGTCCGTTTGTCATACAGAGAGAAATTCGCTCCAATATTTTTAAAGCAAATAACGTTTAAAAAGGAATTTAACCAAAAAAAGGCTTTAAAAAATATTCCAACTTTTTCTGCAAATGATCAACCAATATTTTCACAGGCTGCTATTTTTTCATTTTTCAAACTGTCTTCTTCTGCAGTGTGGACCAATAGAAATGCAGGGCGGAGTCCTTGGTTTGACACACAGACAACCAATGGAAAGAAAAAGCAAACAATGATTTCAGCTGAACTTTTGATGAAACATTAAAAATTATTCTGGAGCCATCAGAATAAATCTTTTTGGATTGAGAAGTTTTTCATTGTTTTGTTTTTGAAACAACTTGCATTTCAAGAATATTGGACCAAACGTCTCTCCATATGAGGACAGTGTGCTGGACCATAGTTGCTAACGGTTAGCTTTAGGGCTAGCATGTGCTCTGGTAATGGTTGCTTTAGGTCAGGGTTCGGGCGACACATGGTCCTCACTACATACAGTAAGACCAGAGATGTGTGTGTGTGTCTCACCGCTGTACACTGTCTCTGCAGGCAGGACTGCTTCATCCTCCCCGGACCTCCGAACTTCTTCATGTCTTTACAGAAGTGACACTCTCCACACTCCGTCCTCATGCAGGCCTGGCAGCGCCGGCACCGGGTCCGCCTGCGCCTCGCCCCGCTGCCAGCCCCCCCACCCAGCGCCTTACTGCCCGACATCCCCAAACAAGTCAGCTGGAGACAGACAGAGACAGAGAGAGGTCAGGCTTCCTGTGGAGGGAACACGCCTGCTGCTACTCAGAGGAAGCAATCGCTGCTTTAGGACCTAAAGAAATCCTCCTCAGGAAATCAACTCATTAGGGTCAAAGCTTTGTTCTTCACCACCGTTTCTTCTGCATGATGGTAGAAGAACCTGATGTACTAGTTATAGACGGGTAACCTGAGATAATGGCTAGTTGGTCCAGCTGCAGGGAAGAAAGTTCATCATTTAGTTCTAAAAGTTTCCTTTAATTGGAAAGTTGCTTTTTTACTATTAAACCAACCTGGTTCTAATTCAAGATTTTGCAAATTCATGTTCCAGAACCTTTTATCCTGCATCGAACAACCAATAAAGAACAGGCAGCCGGAGCCCAGAGGCTCGGTTCTGGTGTCGACGTTCCTATGACCTACAGTGATGATGATGATGATAAAGCTGGATGCAGAGCTGCTGCACTCTGGCAGCCCTGGTGAACCAGCTGCTTTGAAGTCTTCCAGTCCGGTTTCCATGCCAACCACAGTACAAAGAGCCCTGATTAAGGTGATCAATGACATCCATAATTCAGTCCTGGAAGAACCACAGTGCTGGTTCTATTGGACCTC
>JAUZNJ010000040.1:36547-62610 GCA_034780135.1 Jordanella pulchra
AATACAAAATAAAGTCTTTGCTTTTTAATCAGTAAAGTGGTTTAAGTAGCTCATATAAACTGCAAATTACTCAAGTCAAGTTGCAACAAAGAAGAGATTTATTCTCACTTATGTCAGAATAAAAAAAATGCTGTTGGGACACTGAATAATTGATCCAACTTTATGAGATTCATTAGAACTGCTGTTGGAGGTGTGACCTTTTGTTTGGGGCTTAGTGGGGTAACATTAGAGGCCATCTGCTGCCAAAACAATTCACCTCCTCTGTGCTCAGACTGAGATGTATTTCTGAGAGACGACAGGGAAGTTTATGGGCTATGACAGAAAGAGGAAAGAGGGAGAACATCGGCTTTCTTTTCCAATAGGCTCAGTAATTGACTGTAATCCTGTTTGGAAGAGTGAAAGAGACAGATTTGGGATTGGCTCTGCAGCAAGAGACTTTCACAAGTAATGTGAGCACATGTACGTAATGTATGTCTGAGAACTGTCAGAAGCTGGAGCCTCTGTGGAAAAAGAGCGCTTATTGCGTACTACCGGTGCTCTGGACCCATTCCCAGCTATCAGTAAAAGACGTGTTCTCCTTTTCCCTCTGCTCTGCATTGAGTTGGATTGCTTTTATATTGCTGTGCAGCTTTGTTTTGAAAAGCAAGTTGGCTCAACAGAAATGCAGGAAAAAACCGCAGAAACAATAGACGCCGTGAGTGTTAAATTAGAAATGTAAATTCTTCAAATACAGCTTATCAGCCGCAGATTGGAAGGTGTTAGCTGTGCCGGCATATTCAGAAACAAAAGAGCTGTCATCAGTCTAACATTGTGCCGTTCATGTCCTTGATTATGTTTGTGCATTTAACTGTGAGTGTAACAATGGTGCTGCTCCGTTCCGAGCGGCTCGGGGAGCATCAATGGGCCACCAGCTGGGATAATAACAGATTAAAAACAGCATCACAATCAGCATTACACTTTAGCCTGTGAGGGACTTATTTTTATGGTAATATTCAACACTGATGTTGATCCATTTGGAACATTTCAGATTACAATCAAAAGGGATACATTTTTATATACTAACACCTGCATCATGTTTAACATCAACTTTTTGGCTAAATCTTTTTCTCTCTCTAAGTTTTTGGGCTGTTCTGTTCAAAGTGATAAATAAGGAACTGATTTACTTTATTAAACTTGAAAACAAGCATGTTCCTTCAGATATTCCCTGTTGTTTAAAATTCATCAGATTTTCTGTCTATATAACCATCCTATTATCCGCTCTGTTAGTTTATCTATTCATCTTTTTTCTTTATTTACATCTCTCCATCTTTATAGTCATAATAATTCTTCCTCCGTCCTTCTTCCTCTATCCATCAGTCCACACCTCTGGCTGTCAGTAACCGAGTTTACATTTACCATCAAATTTCACAAGTTGTAATAAAGAAATTGTACTAAATGGAAACTCTGCAATTTTTTAAAAAAATATTTATTTATTATTTTTTTTTTTTTCAATAAAAGGTTTTTACACTTTGATTAATCCTTTTTTCAGTCGTATCGGAATTGTATTTCGCAAAACCGCAATGGAAGCACTTTTTATATACCCCTCTTATATACCCCTCTTCTCTGTGCTCAGGTTCTACTGCCTTGCCCAGTAATATGGCCTACTTTGGAAGCTCCCAGGATGAAGAGGACCTAGAGGAGGAGGTAGAAGAGGAGGAGGAGGAGGAGGTACGGAACGGCACAGGAGTCCACTCACATGGTGTAGGAGGCAGCAGCCAAGCCTCAACCTCCTCCTCTTGCAACTCTACACCTCGCAAGGGCAAACTCCCTGCCAGGCAGCCGCTCAACGGACACGGTAAGGGCTAGAACAGGAGCCTGGAACAAAGCGTGCCGCGGTTTTCTTTTTATGCCTAGGAAAACGTTGATCTCGCATACCGGACCGCGTGTTTTTAGTTAATGTACCACAAAGATCCCGTGAGAGGAGTTAATGAAGGAGAGTCAGACAGGAGGGAAGCAGGTGGGGAAGAGCTGCAGGATAAAACACAGAAAGAAAAGCGCGGAGAGCAACCTAGACATACCTCGGGAATATCTAGAGCCGAATCCAGAGTTCAGAAGCACACAGTGGATCATAGATGGACAAAAGACTTGCGTAGAGATCCTGTCCTCGTTTCTGCATGCATGTTAATTTGCACATGTTAGCAGATATGCGTTTGCACTTCTGCGTTGAGCCGTGGAGACAAGAAGCATGTTGTATAGAGCTGCAGAGCAGTGCATCAATTCTTTCCACCCCAATTAACACTTATCTCACTAAGCCCTAACAAGGTGTTTATGCACAGACTGCAACAGCTGGTCAGGACCCCAGACACTCGCATGCAGCCCACATCCAGCATATGTACACCCCTAGGGGCATCACAGACATTCAGATGAATGCATACATGGTGCAAGGCATTTCGACAATCCCACACAGGCAAACCTATGCTTTAAATTGTTTTACTGATTGGGTTTTCAGGTTAGGTTCTAGTTTGAATAAATATTTTCACACAATAGATGAGAGCTATTTGCTAATATGAGAACAGTGAGCTGTGCGGAAACATGCAGCAACAAGTGAACTAGAGGCAATGGTGCTTTAGTTCAAGCTGTCATCAGAGTTTTCTTTGGTGAATCTAGTATCCTGCCTTTGTTTTTTTATCTTCACCCTGTATAGTTTTTATTTTTAAAGTAACCAAGAGGTCCCTGATTCAACCTTCTCTACTTTTTACATAAAATAAGGGCTGAGACTCTATATTCTCTTGCCGTAGTGTGTAAAAAGTTAAATCCCCCACCTCCCCCCGTCCCTGGTTGGTCATCCTCAACTGGAATGTCGAGGTGTTCTCTGCCAAAAGATTTATGAGATTAAGAACAAGGTGAAAATGCCTTTAAGAGGACGTGTGTTTAAACTCTTAGACCCCGATTCTGCCCCTGTCACTTTGATGCATGCAGCCCCCCACCCACCCACCCAGTAATTCCTAGAACACGTGTAGCTTGCTGCCTTAAAACAAAACACTACATGAAGAGCAAACGGGACAGTGAAACCAGCGCGAACGGATCCGGGCTCGCTCCACAAACAAGAACAGCTTCTTCTCTTTCTCTTATCTTGCACACAAAGACTGTTTGCAAAGCAACTTGGCGCCTTCCCTGTGATATGCTAAATAAATAGATAAGGAGAAAAACACGCAGATATGCTTTGTTGCCGACAATAGAGATGATTGGGGTTAAGGACACTGAAATGGGCATTTGTTTACCCAAAAGATGACGACATTTAACGAGGCACACTTTTACTTAAGTGTATTTTGCTGAATTAGTATTAATGTCAAATAGGACAGGTTGATACGCAGCTTGGGCTCCTGTCCAAGAGCACTTATATAATCTCCTAGGGAGAAGAAGAAGAAGCCAAAAGTAGAGAGTTCAAATTGAGAAAAAGCAGGAATGAAATTGGTGAAAGCTTGAGCGATGTTTCATTGAGGGAGAGAGAGACAGGAAATGCTTAATATTGTAGGTCATTCATCAGTCCATGGTGTTCCGACTACTTTTTCTCTTTTTGGCCGTGAGCCACGTTGACTCTGCTGAATCAAACGGCTTTTAATGGGCGCAGTGTTTGTTTTTTTTGTTTGTTTTTTTTTTTGCTGAGCTTACGTCTTAAAAAATTTCTAGATCTTTCTCTTCTTTCATCATGCCAGGCGAACCAAGAGACCTCCAGACGCTCACAGGTATTTAGGAGTGAATACACGCATACACTGTACGCCCTCGGTACAGTTTCACTTCCAAAGGCTCACACAAACTGGAAATGTGCTGATTTAGGGTGTATGTGACATTACAGGACTTACCTACAGGACTTAAAACCCGCTTGAAACCTGTTTATTGATGAGCAGCATGAAAATCGCTTCATGCAAATCGTGCATATCTCTGAACGTTTTCTTAGATTGATTTCATCAGTTGGCCCATTGATAAAAATGCAAAGTGTAGCATTAATGACGTTCTTGCTTTAGGAACTTTGAATCTGCCCCTTTTTATATTTAACAGATTTGGAGTTGCCTAATTGTACTTGGTTCTAAAGGGTAAATATCTTTACAGATGCTACAAGGCAAATGGAGCTTTTAAAACAGATTTTTGTGATTTTTTTTTTTTTTTTTTGGCTTAAGAGAGTAGAAGTTTTCCTAACACATAATTTTAAGGCCTGCTAATTTTAATCCCCAAGTGGATCTTTAAGAATCCTCTTTAAGAATCGTCTTGAGGTCTTTTGCTTTTTGTCATGCTATAGCTACAAACTTATTTTGGGATTTATGTGATAGGCCAACACAAAGTGGTGCAGATTGGTAAAGTAAATAAAATGCATAACTTAATTTAACTTTTTTTGTCATTTTAAATGAGAAAGATTTGGCATCCTGTTGTTTGCAGCCTTTTTGGTGACTCCGAATAAAATACAGGAATTCATTAACCTTAATCTTGATTTTTTTCTTTTTTTTTTGTGACCATGAAAACAGCAAGCATGTAGAAGTAGAGACTTTGGTAAAATAAGAAAAAATTGACCTTTTCGCCAAAATCTCTTAGTGCTGGAAAAATAACTTCACACAACCGGCTGAAAACAATCACCATGAAACATCCTGAGATGATACTTTTCTCCAGCAGGGACAGAACAACTGATGAAGGTGCCTGTAGAGCTTAATGTCATTCTGGAAGAAAACCTGCAAAACACAACTGTTTAAAACTTGCTGCTCTAAAGGCAGCAGAGTGTTTCTGCTTACTTTGTTGGTCTATCCCACTAAAATACGTTATGGTTTTTGGTTGTTAATGTGACAAACTGAAGTTCAAAAGCTGTGAATGTTTAACTTCTAAACCAGAGTTACTGTTTAAGCTGTCTGCTCTTTGCTTATTTTCACTTACTAAAACTCTCAAAGTAGAAGAAGAATCCGTTCCTTTAGCCTTTTAGCATCTTTCTTGTTAATCAAAGCATCCTGGGGCTGTAACCTCCGTTACCCTTAAAACTAGGCTTAAAACAGTCAGTTAGTGCAAACATTATATTTGCTGCTCGCTCAAGGATACTTTAGTGTTTCTGCAACAGTATCAAAGCTGGTAGATTTCTACTCAGCAACCGTAGCCTTCATTCTGCTCTATGTGCTGAATGTATTTATATCCTGTTGTTTCTATTATTAACTTTGTCGTTTCTTCTAGCAGGTATCCCAGCCGTAGAGTTTTTGTTTTTGTATGTGTCCCTCCTGCCCTCCAAACTCCCCCCAACTGGTCAAAAGCAGATGGCTGCCTACCCTGAGTGTGGTTCTGCTGGAGGTGTCTTCCTGTTAAAAGGGAGTGTTTCATCTTGATTTTTCTATTGCCTGTTTCTCAGTGCAAGCTCAGGATGGGGGATTGAATCGAATAAAGCGTTCGATGCAATCCGTTGGTTTGCCTTGCTTCTGCAAGGCTGCTTATAGAAATGCAATTATATGGAATTGGATTCAAGCAAATTGAATCAAAACATCTTACATTGGGTTGAACTGAATTCGACTGGATGGATTTGGACTCGCATTGAACCTAATCAGAACCTCAGTGCCTTGTGCTGACCTCTGTCGTTAATTGGAGCCTTAGAAAACGAACTGAAAAGAATTGAAACAGTTTGTCCTGTTGCTGCACTTCTAGAAGAGCTCTGGTTAAACTCCAGGTCTCTTCTTACAGAAATGTTCAATCTTATGTCTCTTTATTTACTATTACATGGATTTTTATATTCTGAACATTATTAGATATTTAATTAGCTAAAAATGCTTAAAGCAACATCGCTGATCCGTCGTTTCTTAATTACTTTCCAGTTTTTAACAACCACAGCAAAGCGGGGACCAGGGAGAGTCCGAGGCCGAAGGCGGGTTTGCACAGCAGGGATGCCCCTGCTCCTCCACTCCCGCCTCCTCCACCACCACCTCCACCACTTCTGAGGGAGCGAAGCGAGCGGGCGGAGGCTCGGGAACACGCCAGGGAGCTGCAGGCCTTGGCTAGCAGTCGAGGCACTGCCAACGGCCTGCAGTCAAGGAGAGCGGCTGAGGAGCTACGGAAGCAGGTAGAGTTTAGATGAAAGCATGGATGGTTCTGCCTGAGATGGAGCAGCTTCTGATGTTTTTATGGCTGTCTTGGCTGTCACCCTGTTTGACCTGGAAAACAGTAGAACGTTGTCATACAGCTGCTTCCCAAAACTTCCGAATAGCAGAAAAAGTTTACATTTTATCAGCTGAAAATTAAACTTGTACATTGTATAGAATATTTAGATAAAATTATATATTGCTAGAGTTTATTTTAGTTCCCTTTAATGCTATAACATCCTAAAATTCAGTATCCCAGACAACATTTTTGTTTTATGAGACAAATTTAATTGAATTTGAAAAAATGACTATTTATCACTGATCAAGAGTCCAGCTGTCTTAACCCAGCTTGTCTGCTGGTCAACAATTAAAAAGTTATGCATCACTATGAAAACTTTTTGCGATTATTATGGGTTTAATTTAGTATTATACAACATTTTCCAAAATAAAGCATGTAGTCCCTCAACTCTGGTTCAAGAATGGACCGAATTTGTCCCGTTTGGATGCAAGATGGTTCTGATATTTTGGGAAAAAGAAATGCACAAAATATTTAATGATTAAATTAACTAAATATATATAACCTTAGGAACAACAAAAAGTGTTCCCCTTGTTCAATCAACTGTTTTGCCCTCATTGTCGTTTCCAAACATCAATGAGTTTTCTTATTTATAGGAGATTGTTATACATATTATTACAGCAGGCATTTCCAAAGACCTACATCTCATTCCAGTTTCTAAGAATAGTTGAAAAATTTTGAACATCATGAAAACTATTTTTTAAATCTAATAAAAATCTGAGACTTTTTCACTTTCTTTAGGTGTTGGATGTGTTTACAGATCCCTCTTCTGAAAACTGACTCATTTCATAAAAAGTTGCATCTTTACCTTATTTAGAGGCTAAAGATAAGAAGAAATCAAAGTAAAATGATTTTTTTTTTCTGTTCAAATTGCTTATTTAAAAGCAATATTCTGGCAAAACTTTCCTGAACTACAACAAAAAACTTCACTGTTTTAAATCTATATCTTCTGTGTTTCAGCTGAATTAATTAGGATATCTAGATTTTTTGAGACACACCTGACAACAATCTTCAGAGGTGTTGTTTCTTTTATTTTTTAGAGCTCCTAATTTCTTTTATCCTCCCATCTGCTATATCCTCTGTTCGTCTCCCTTTGTGATTTATTCCAACTCTTCTTTCCCTCTCTTTTATGCGTCTTCCTTGGCTCTGTCTCTTCCCTCTCTTTCTGCATGTTCTATCCCACCCTCTCTTCCGCCCTCTCTTCTTTTTTCCTCCTCCTCTCCTCCATCCATTGTGTCTGAAAGAGTAATGATTGTGTTTTGGCCTCCCGCGACTGCTGCTATATTTAGTAGCACTGGCAGAGAGCTGTGAAAATCCTGCCTCCCCTCTCCATGGCACTTAGCGGGTTTCAAGGAACCCCACAAAGTAAAAATGCAGGAAAAGAAGGCCTAACGAAAGCCTCAGTCCAAAAAAACTAGCTTTGTCTCGTCACGATGGCTAATTAAAAGCAACTGTCTGCTGAGGCTCTTTGTTTTGACTCGCCTTTTCTCTCCTCTCCACCTTCCGCATTATGATTTCTCTGCCTTTTAAATGCCCGTCTTCATCGGGCGGTGTCCGCTGTTGCATCGTGCAGCTGCTAATGCACACTCAGACTCGTGGTTTATGTTTTAAAGTGGTTGGTATTGTCCAGTAAGAGCAGCGATGAATCTTAATGAGAGCGACTTCCTGCCAAGATAAACTTTCTACTCGTTTCACTGCCACAAAGCTACTTTTAGGAGGGTGGCAGTAACTGTGCCACACAAAAACAAATAGGAATGTGCAAACTTCCCCATTCGTTATAAAGACCGATAGACTGTATATCTGTGCAAAATGGCAGCGGTTTTGGTGCAGGAATACATTACAAAACCAAAGGTAAAAAAATTCTTGGTTTCAACATTGGTATATGAAATTGTTTCGACACAATTAGATTCATTACCTCATCGCTATTCATTTTTCACACAGTAACTGGAAACATAAATGTAGTTCTGTCCAACGGTGAGCAACTGGGAGATCATCATTTTAGCATGCTTTGTGCTGCTCCTCATGGGAAGTGCTGTCTTCCTTCAGGCAAAACAATACTGCTTTTGTCCACTGGGGGGAACCAAAATTGATAAAAAGTGAAAGTTTTTTAGAACTGCTTTAAGTAATCATAAAGGCAAAAAGCAAACCAGATAAATTAAAAGGTAGATTTTTTATCAGAACAAAGTGTATTCTGACCATTAAAAAAAACAACAATTTGATTCCTTTACATTTTAATGCAGTCACAGGAGGTGTGACAGACAAGGACACTGAATGCAGAACAACACAAGTTGATTTCAATGTTGCCATTCCCATCCAGTCCTTCTAGTGCAATAATTGCAATTCAAGACATGATGTCTTTGTCTCTGAGGGCATTTGCAAATTCCAATTTGGCTTTTTATGATGCTTTTAAAGTTACTACTGCTTCTTTGCATTTCAGTCTATATTGATACAGAACATCCTGTGGATAAAGCCACACCAGTTTCAGCCTGTCTTGCACAGACACTTTATCACAGATGCACTAAACCTGGCTCCTTCCTACATAGTATGATAGTTGGACATACTATGGTGTTTATAGAGCATAGGAGTCGATAGTTGTGACACCTTCAGGCATTCTTGGGAATGAGGACGAGTAGGTTGGGTAATGCAGTAGATGCACCTGATGCAGATGATGGTGTAAAATATAACAAAGATCAGCACTGGAAACCATGTAATGGCAAAGGAGAATGAAAAGAGCACGAAGAAATAAATCGTTGTCACATAGACAATTTAGCATTCATATTGCAGTGGTTGGATTCTTATAATCATGCACCTCTAGTGTGTGTGCATAAAAGCTTTTGCTTTTATTGCAGAACAAGTTTTACAGTGCACCAGAAAATCTGTTTGTTGCATGATGCTTGTCAAGTGCAAATGGTGCTCAGAAGAAAAAAAGAAAAATCCAATGAACATCAAAACTAGCATAAGTGCTTTAAACATTAACCACAGAATAGAACATCCCCTCTTTGACTGTTTGCGTGGAAATGATTGAAAACAATTAGAATGGCAACTAAAACATACTGTAAAGAAAAGTGCAACTTAATTAGGGAGAGAATATAAATTTGACTATAAAATATAAAGTAATTTAGCTAGTTTTCTCTTTAAAGTTTCAAGGCAGAGCAATTTTTTTTAATTCAACTAGAAACATGTAAAACATAAAATTTTTAGAAATCACTTGTTACAGATTTTAAGAAATTCTGTGTCTACAGTGACCATGCAGTTCTGCAATGTGTATTTTAAAGACGGGAACCAGCAGGTCCAGTGAAGAGCTCATTTTAAAAGGGGAGGAAAATGTTCCGTAGAAGTTGTTTCTCAAGGCAAAGTCAGACCTGAACCAAAAGCCTTCAGGTATTTATTTACCACATTTAACAAATAACTCCTCAAGCATATGGTTGTAATGTCCGCTTAAGCTCAGTCTAGCTGGTGTCACACAGGTTATTACTAATTAGTGGCACATTAAAGGTCACTAGTGCTGGTTTGGGGTTATATTCATTGGATCTGTTACAACCAGCAACTTGGAAAACAAAAAAAAAAAAAAAAACATTTCACACCTTCAAACATTATATATCCAATTGATATCAATAAGAGACACAAACTTAGTATCTGCAAGTTGTGGTCACTGCCGGGAACATGAAGGAGTGTCTAAGAAAAAGAAATGTTAATGTTGAGCTTCCCTCATTCCCAGGGTTGAAATTCTTTTCTTTTTGTCTTCTGTCTAGCTTTCTCTCCTCACATGTCTCCATGCATCCCCTTCGTCTGCTCCTCCTCTCTGGGCCAACTCCTGCAGATGTTGGCTATAAAAAAAAAATCTTCCTATAAGCCCTCAGCTGGGCTATAGCAACACATGATGTCATTTAGATCCACCCCCCTTCCTCTCCCCTGCCTCTCAAATGCGGCCCAAAATCCTTTCTGCTCTAGTTTGTTCGTAGCCCTTCTCTTTTTCCTCTTGTTTTGGCCTTCTTATCCCTCTGGGTCCAAGATTTATTTTGCTTTGTATCCTTTCTGTGCTGCTTTGTTTCCTCATTTTCATGTGTTCATACCTTCCTCCCTTTCCTCCTTATTTGCCAGACAGAGTAATTGCGGAGAGAAAACAGACCCTCTAGACCTGATCTGAACAGGTCTACTGAGCCACCTGGTGGTGGCAACTAGTACTGGCAGTGTCTCACACTGATTCTCTTGGTCAACAAACTGTAGCTGGTTAGTTTAAAGATGTTCTTAACAAGTAGTGGTTCAATAGTTTTAATAGAAATACCAAAGTTGGAAATTAAAATTAGGTTTTGTATCAGATAAAAACATACAAAAAACACTTTAATATACAAGATATTAATTTGGAATACTGGTAAATCATATGCTCTATTGTTTGGTTGTTTTTTTTTTTTCTCCTTTCATCTCACACCTTTTTAACCACTCCTGCTGTCCTTCTTCTTTCCTTTTCACCCTTTCTTTCTCATCCATTGTGTGTATGTGTGTTAGGAGGAGGGGGAACTGATTGACGGAGGCTGGGTTAGGTTTCAGCGCACCCTTATCTTTTAATGGCCCAGGCTTTGTGTTGGCCCCTGCCACCTGAGACGAACACAATACAATACATGTGCATGCGTGCACACACTCACACACAACTTTATGTGCAACGTAAGAGCTTTTCAAAGGATAACCTGTCAATGGACTGGCTGTAGCTTACCTCCTGTGGCGCCCTGTGTTATCTGTGATTGATAACTCCATCTTACCCTGCGTCCTTCTGTTCAGACTTGTCTAAGCAGAGGTAGATAAAGACACGACAGACCATTTGCAGAGACCCATAAACTTCTCTTTTGTGTTTTTGTTTTTTTAATCTGAGCATTCTTACCAAGCATGCCAGTCTAAAAAATAAGCTAGCAAAGTTTACTCCTACAGGACTTGTCACATATAAACCTACTAAGTGCTTTTCTATAGGTTTAGTTGTACAAATTAATAATGAGCAGTTTTGGAAGTAAACCAAACCATAAATAGTATAAAACTGCAAAAAAAAGGTAATCAAGTTGTATTGATTTAGCTTAATATTGTCTGCATAAAAAATATTTTTTTTAACTATAAGTAATAACAGATGTGAAAGGCCTGCCAAAGATCTTAAAGGTACACTTCTACTCTGGCATTATGAGTCCATCATTTCTTACTCTGAAATCATCTGGTATGCTGCTGCCACCACGAGGGACAAGGGCAAGCTGCAGAATATCCTTCAATCTGTAGAGGACTTGGAGGCAAGCAGGAAAGATTGCAGGTTGAAAATGCTGGAGCTCAACTGAAAAGGCAAATTCACCTTTACAAAATGGTTCACAAGTAACACTTTGTGTTATTAACACATTTTAAAATATCAAAGGTGTTACAAGTTCTTCATATAAAGTAATCAAATTAGAGATGGAGAAAAGAAAGGAAAAACCAGAATTGACAAGAAAAGAACCATGTAGAAATAAGGAAAATGGGCCTAGCATTGTATATGGAAGGAAGATAAGAAAACAAACAACAGTAGCAGAGTATAACCGGACAAAGGGAAATGAGTGTGAGGGATTGCTGTCGAGTCAATGATTCGATGCAATCAGCTGGTTTTCCTTAGATAGAAAACTTTTAACTAATCTGACTGTGTGATTTGAATGAATTGTCTTTGTGAAGTGCCTTGAGATGACATATGTTGTGAGTTGGCGCTATATAAATAAGCTGAATTGAATTGAGGTTGAGATTGGCCCAAAAGATCCAAACTGGAAATCAGCTACCTATGACATTCTCTGAACATGAAACAGGACAATCATGTTTACCCCACACTTTTCCACATTCAAGCAAAGGAAGTAAAAGGCTATTTTTGTTCAGCCAAATGGGAATTTACCCCACCTCAATGACCCCACCTCCCACCTCATACTGTCCGACCATCTGTTTGTCAAAAAACACAGAGCCATCCCCATTTCTCGCTTTGCCATGTTCTTTCTCTGTTGTCAGTAAACTCTGTTTAGATTAGTCCTGGTATAAATCTCTATCATGTTCACAGTAAATGGGGAAAATACAACAGCCTAATTGATTTATTCAGCTTTATACTGCTTTCCACAAATATCTTCATCTGATCAACCAAACATTTCAAAATGAAACTGAGAGTTTGACCTCTTCATAATGAAACACCCACGTTTCTACATTCTACGAGTTGTGCCTTAGGAATATCATATCTGTGTGGGCATTTCGGAGAAAGATATTTGTGTGTGCAATTTTATTTTTAACTCAGACTGACCCTAAATATAGCAAAGAAGCAACATATGTAGACTATCAGTACTTTTATTTTAGAAAAATATGAAAAAACTCCCTACTGCTCTGCTAATCTTCCTTTCTATTATCTCAGGTGTCTAAAGTGAATGGGATGACGCGGGCTAGCTCGGCACAAGCTGTCAGTGGTGCCAAAAAGAGCCACGACTTACGACTGCCGTCCAAAACTGTGAAGAAGTACACAGCCACCGTGTCCAAGGGCCACGTCACCTACACCAAAGCCAAACAGAAAGAACTGGGCAAGAAAACCAAACTCAACAGCAGCAACAAACACAGCAGCGCCGCCTTGGCATCATCGTCAGCGAACAATCACAATCAGCACAGCCAGCCAGCAGCCAGCAGTAGACTGGCCAACTCAGGAAAAGCAGCTGCACCAGCCCACCACAGCAATGCAAAAACCCGCAAACAGGTGCTACTATCCAACGGGCTGCACAAAGCGGCGGCCAATGTCAGACCCAATGGCAAGCTGAACGGGCAGTGGCACAACGGCTCGGCCAAGGAGGAAGGGCTGAAGCAGTGCCAGCAAAGCCATGGAGAGTGCCCGGGTCGAGAAGGACTGCGAAACTCCAAGCGTCGCCTGGAGGTGGTGCTTAATTCTGTGAGTACAGGGGTTGTTGCTCAGAAAGCCAAAACGAGTGGCTCTGAGGCTAAGAAGGCCAAGCTTCAGCCGACACCATTGGAGACACGTAGCAGCAGCAAGAAGGTGGCCATTGAAGAGAAAGCGGCCAAACAGAACAGCACCCCTACCACTCCGGTTTGTAATGGACACGATTCCGAGAAGCCCACCCCTCCTAAACAGACTCAACTTGCTACTCCACTTCCAGCCACTACTCCTCCTCCTCAACATACGCCACCTCCTACTACACCAGCAGCCAATGTGGAGCCAGTGAACCAGCGACCCAAGCGTGCATCAGCTGGCAAACTGATGTTGATACGACAAGCACAGCAGCAGCAAAGCAGGTCGCATGGTCGGAACTCCTCCTCCTCCCCATCACTAGGACAAAATAACGCACCAAACCCCAGTCGAGCCAGCACTACCTCAGACCCTCAACAAACCTCTGTCTCCTCCCCCTCCTCCTGCACCAACTCATCCTCTCTTCCTTCCACCAACGCGCCAGGGCAGATCAAACCAGCAGCGTTGCGGCTTGCAGACCGCGACAAGGAGTGGGAGCGTGAGAAAGAGCTGACGCGGCAAAAGGAACGTGAGCAGGAGAAGGAGCGGGATCGCCAGCGGAGCAAGGCAGAGGGCTGGGCGGCGCTGGGCGAAGTGCCTGTCTTCCGGCCAGCTCAGAGGGAGTTTCAGGACCCTCTGGTATACTTGGATGCAGTGAGGGAGCAGGCAGAGGTGGCAGGCATGTGCCGGGTTGTGCCACCACAAGACTGGCGGCCGGAGTGCAAATTGAATGAGGAGATGCGCTTCGTCACACAGGTGCAGAGGGTCCACATGCTGGGCCGACGCTGGGGCCCAAATGTGCAGCGGTTGGCTTGCATCCGCAAGCACCTTAAATCTCAGGGCATTACCATGGATGAGCCACCTGTCATTGGTAAGTAAGGCCATCCCATTAAGATTGATAAACAGATTTTAAATTTAATTGAAATGGGAAAAGGACATGTGTTTGTAAGTTTTCGAGCAATAAGGAACCACCATTACCTGCAAATAACCACGTAGGAGATGAGCTGTTGATTATATATGAATGAATTAGACTATGACAGTTTGCTCTAAATAAGTAAACATGATGGTTCTTTTTTAAGCTTACTGTTTAAGAAGATTGTAATCAGGTACAAAATAAAACAAAGACTCTGGACTGTACCAGTTTTTCAGCTGCTTAGCATTTGGAGTTGTCACAAATTGCTATAAATGAGATGCCAATTGGTAAAAGCTTACACGTTTTTACACTTCTTGTTTGTCTAGTGAGCTTTTTTTGTGGTTCATCAACTTTCACATTGCAGTTTATAGGAGACAATAACAATATGTAACATTTCTGCAAGAAACTATGGCCAACAAAACCAGACTTTACATTTTACATTGACTATAACAATTTCCACAGCTGTTCCTACACATGCTAATAAGTAGATGCCAAAATGGTATTTTCTTTTTTACTATATTATGTTGTGCCATTTATATAGAGCCGAGTTTAAATTAGCTCCGTTTAGTGAGTTTGTTTTGCAGCTGTTAGCTAGAGAGAAAGCTGGCACCCATTCAGCCACATTTGGAGATTCTTCCACCAGCCAAAACATCTTGCTTCCCAATGACTTCCTGTAGCATTGCCAACATACCAGTTCAGCATCGAGGGCCATTTGCTCTCTCCCCCTTTATTACATTCTGATGCTCAGCTTTTTTCTTCTTTTTTTTTTCTTAACAGTGTAAATTGGCCAAACATAGTGATGTAAGATGGTGTAAAGTTATGGTCTAATGCTGCTTTGTTTTGTAGTGCTCAATTTGAGAATACATGTGCAGAACCCTTTATGAAGTTGATTGGATTTCACTTCTGATTCATAATTCGTAGGTGCACAGTGAAGCTGGCACTATATTTTAACAAACAACATTTTATAGAATTCTGTTTTGAGCTAGCCAGGCACAGCTAGTGCGGAAAAAGAGGTGATTGTCAGTTTGTCAAATAGAGAAGCACCTAACAAAATTCTTTAGCTAATGTTGGCTGATATGTTGATGTAGATTCCTCTTTACAAAAAAAAAACAAATAAACCAATGTATATTTTTTAAGTTGTTTTGCATTAGATAGTTTTTAATGTTTGATGATGGGGTGCAGGCAGCATGTTGTGTTGGTGAGAAGGAAGACACCAGTATGATTTGCCCAGCTTTTAAGCTGTTTTCTGCAGCTCATAACCATTATTAGCATTGTCAACTCTAAACCATATATCTTCATATAGATTCTGAGGAGAATGACCAATCCTTTATCTTGAATCTAATGTCAGCTAATTGGTTGCCAATCCAACCAATTAGCTGACAGCCAGAGGTTGAAAGCTCTAAGGATTGAAACAGTAGATTTTTGTCCTCACTCTTTTCAGCCTTTCGTTTATGTGCTGAAAGTCTTGCTTTCTCTCTTTTAAAATGGATTCTTAGATATCTTGTCTACTGGTGACTTGATTTTTAAATTTTACTTTTGAACTATGAGTCATTTTCACCGCCGTTTACATTTATGTGTGCTGTTGTGACTGAAGGGAAACTGTTATGAGTTGATATCTTTGGTGCATTTATATCCCAGTGCTATTTTACTAATATTCTGCATCATAATCACATTTAATCGAACTATGTTATGTTATAATTCTTTTTTCTGAACAACAAGCAGACACAGAATTGTATTACTTATAGGAAATTATTCTGTCTTTTTATGAACATGTAGCGGTATTATCCAGCTTTCTCTCCTTTAAGTGGGGTTTTCTTGTTGTACATGATTAGCCGCAGCATGTTAGATTTCACTCCATGTCAAAAAATAACATTTAAAGTATTTCATCTCTGTTTGGATTCTCTCTAAACATGTTAGTTTCTAGCAAGTTTATGAACTCCATAGATTGTTTAGTTGCTTTTCTGCTTACATTTTAAAGGTGAGTTTTGTATAGTTTCTGACCTTGTTTATACTTTAGTTCACCATGAATGGTGATGTTTGCATAAAACTTTTTTGTCAGAAAACAATGTCAATATTTACCACTTTCATGGACATGTCTGGGTCAAGGAAAATTATTACCATAAATGCAGGATGTCTTTTAGCTAAAGGAGGCCTAAAGCTCTGCAAACATGCTGCTAGTTTTCATGCTAACCTCTGTTTTTCCTTGTGTAGGTGGCTGTGAAGTGGACCTGTCACGTTTTTTCCAGCTCATCAATGACATGGGCGGCATGCAGCAGGTGATGGACCTGAAGAAATGGACCAAGCTCGCCGACCTCCTGCGCATCCCCAAGTCGGCGCAGGACCGGCTGGCCAAGCTGCAGGAGGCGTACCTCCAGTACATCCTCTCCTATGACTCTCTTAGCGCTGAGGAGCGACTCCGACTTCTAGGTGATGTGCTGCAAGAGAAAAAGAACCTGGAGTCCCGGCAGGGCCCTTTGGAAGGCCTCTCGGATTGTGCTGCTCATGCTTTGCCACGTTATGAGCCCAAAAATGGGCTGGTGGGCGGGATCGTCGGAGGAACAACCGGGAACCACCGCACCAACGGAGTTTATCACCGTCTGAAATGTCTGAAGGAGCTGGAGGCTCAGGTCAAGGCGGGCCGGCGCCGGCTCTTCGCTCAGGAAAAACAAGGCAAAGAAGACAGGCAGAATGGAGAGCAGCAGGTGGAAGACGAAAGGGGCATTCTCAGTGACCAGTACAAATGTATTTACAAGGTGAGGATGGAGACAATGCTCTTCTTTCATGCCACACTAGAATCATATAGACAAAAGGCATGGAAGAGCATCTTTTTAACGATTCTTTGCTGTTCTTTCTTCTGAGTGCAGATAATAACTCTTATTGTCATTTAAGGGTCGTGTGTTGGTTTGTCACCAGTAGCAGTGCAGCATGGAAGCATCTGTGAATCTTGCTTCCTTACTGCCTCAGCGTTAATGTTTTTCTAGTGTAACTGGTAGCCAGCCGATGATACTTGAGAAAGACACATCTGCGTAGCTAATATCCGGTTGGTTTTGGCCACCAAATTAATTCTCTGAGCAGTACAATCTGTTTGTACTGACAAAATGAGATGCTTTATTGCAAAACTTTTGACCTTTGGAAGTCCGGGGGCCAAGACTTCATTGACCCTCCCACTTTACCGACCGTCCTCGCTTTTGGTCTCGTTCGCACCCTGACACATAGTAAAACAGAAAGTCACTGTGATAAAACTGTATTTTCTGTCTACGTTTTATACTTTACCTGCCTGTCTTTTTGTCTTCACTGAATTCTTCATCAGGGAGGAGCAGCTGAAGTGCTGCTGTAATCTAATATCCCTGCATTACTCGTCAGAGGTTTGGTTTCGTCAACGGGCAAGAAATGCGAATTACGGGATCATAACACTGTTAACCATCTGTCATTTCAATGCTGTTTAGGTTTTATTCTACAAGTTTAAGGCATCATTTCATTAATAGGGTATCAAAGCTTCACTTGTTAGGAATTCCAGTCGTTAAGTTGTCAAGTTGAAGCTCTATGATGAATCTGAAGCCTATGATTGGCCCACATTCTGATTGGGTTTCAATCAGGCTCAGTGTTGACACATTTTTTTGCTACAAAGATGATTGCGACCATTTAAGTTTTGCGTAATTCAAAACCAGTTGTCGTTGTAATGACTTACTTAAACCTCTGTTTTAAAAAAGTTGATTTATGTTACAACACCATAAGTTCGAGAACTATGTTCCTAAATTCTAATCTATTGAGAATTTTCTCTAATCCACACAGATTTACAGTTTCAAATACAGGTTCAAAACACATTCACTGATATTTGGTTAAATGTCCCAGAGTAAGTTGCAGTTTAACCTCATGCTTATAATATGCCTCAGCTTGCTTGGGATATAATTCAGGCTGAATAACTGGCCTGCTAGAGTTGATTAAGATTCATTGTTTTCCTGCCACAGACCTGACCTTTGGGTGTAGTCCATTTTTTTTTTATTTATCAGGGTTAATGTCGGAGCCATTACAGAGTCTTAATGCTTTCCTGCCTATTCCACAACAAAACCAGTTATAGTTTATTTGACATCATTTCCCTGATAAAATGCCGATGTATTTAAACGTTTGACCCATTTAGCTGTTAATTTGTGAAATTTAAGATGCAGTTCTCTTTAGTTGGTCCAGTACTGCCACCGCTATGCTTTAGTTTTTATAGTGTTCCTGGGTGGAAAACCCTCTTCCTAAATACTCCATAAATTCATGTTTGTTGTGCCTAACAGCTCAGCCTTTGTCTCATCTGAGCATAACTTTTCTATAGAAGTCATTTGCTCTGTCTTTATAGGCAGCAGCAAATTCAGCAGTTACAAATTTCCACTTTCTCTTAAGTTAATGGCTAGTAGTAATTTGTAGGTTTATGATTATTGTTAGCAATTATGATTTTTTATTATCTGAGGTGGAAAGCCAATATTAACACATGGGGATGAAGAAGGGGACCTTCTCCTAACGGTCTATGTCGGAAGGACAACTAAAAAATATGTGAGACCAAATATGTTTGAGACACTTTGATGTTCTGACCAAAAAATGGTTGAGGATTGAATAATAGAGACTATGTGGTGCTTTGGAAGCAACTCTGTGCCTTTACAGCACCTAATTTAAACACATTCCTAAAACGTTCAACAGAAAGTCGGTCGACTCTCCAGCCAGAATGTTCTATTGACTGGTTGATGGCTACAAAAAGCATGTTGTTTTTTTGCAACTTGCAAAGAGGCACTCAACCAGATATAGTGGGGTGGACATTTATATGAACCCGTGTGTCTAACTGACTTTGTGGGAATGAGAGAAAATCTACAGTAAAATCCAACTTGTGCATCCATTTCTTGAATATTTCTTTTTTTGGTGTCATAATTTCACCCCAAAAGCAAAAGGTTTAAATGTATAATTTAAGTTTTTATGCTGGTAACTATAGCTTTTTTTTCCCTCGTCATTGATGAGAACTTCAGTCTCTTGTTTTAGTTTTTTGCATTCACCTTTGAGTGCATATAGACCCACTATTCCCACCGCTCTGGAAATGTAGGTCAGTTAAAAAGAAAGACATGGAACCATACCCTTCACAAAGTCTGCCGTTAGCAGCTCTACCCATTAGTGCTAGTCTGCTTTAGCAGGACCGATGATGTGCAAACATTTCTTGTTGTTGTGGAGGTAAATCAGGAGTTCTTCCAGTCAGGAAGATAACCTTGGCTTTCACTTTTACAGTGACTTCAATCATCTCCAATCTGGATCTCATTTCATCTGTTGTTTTTATCCACTTTTACTTCTAGTCCTTTGGTAACTTACTCCCCCCTCCCTATTTAACCTTCCTTTGAAGATCCTGTCAGCAGACATGAGCCAATACAATCATCTTATTTATGAGCAGTTTAGGATTATAAGGGGTCTTTAAATTCAAGAATTCATTTGATTCATTCTGGCAAGAGAAGAAAAGTACTTGTCAGGAGCATAATGCTTTGAATGTCCCGACTAGAAGGAAAAAAAACTTTTAGAATACAAGTTAATTCTTTTACTGCAATTTGGATTTGAAATATTTAGATGAGATTTTGAAAAGCTCAAAAGGAGAATATAAGGTTAATTTAAGCCTGAGGGAGGGACTAGATAAAGGAATGCAGTAAGCAGACTTGAGGCTCATTGAACAGAATAAAATGGACATATTTCTAAACATAACCACAGTGTTTTATCCATTCTTTGACTTTTACAAACATGATGTTTGGAGTAAAAGCATTCCTTTACTCCTTTTTGATTTCATTTTTTTTTTCCTTTTTGGTTTGCATTTCGATTTGTTTCCTTTTCCCCCACCCATCATTGGCATGCTGTCCCTTCCGATGGATAATTAGTGTCTTTTTGCAGGGGAAATCGGTGTCCTTGACCAACTTCTTCAGGATAGCCCGGAACACCATGACCATGTGCTTTAATAAGGAACCTGGTGCTGCTGAGGTTGAGGTAAGCCACATGAAACAAGACAAGTAAAGTGAGCAGGTTTTAATGGCTGGATTTTAGCTGCAACTGTTGGTGTTGAGCCGCTAAAGGGAACCATTCATCACTTAAATATAAGCCAACACATGGTATCCTAACTTCATGCATTCCTGAGTCATCGCTGCTTCTTCTTTTTTTTTTTTTTTTTGTTCGACTTGCAGCAAGAATACTGGAGAATAGTGGAGCAGAGAGACGTCCACGTGGCAGTCCACTGTGGAAAAGTGGACACCAGTACACATGGCAGTGGTTTCCCAACAGGAAAATCAGAGCCATTTTCAAAGTAAGCCTTCGTGTTTATTATCCTCAACATTTGGGGGAATAAAAGTCAGCTGCAAAACTAAAGGCTTGACAAGTTAATAGATTAATGGTGAAAATCCTACAGGCTGTTTTAGCTTCTGTCCAATGTCTGTATAAATAAATGAATCTGAAGTAAAAGTTCCGAATAAACTTTGTTCTCCACACCGACGCAATTCTGATACCTTCTGATGCAGAAAAATTAGTAAACTTTGGTAAATAATCACCTTCTTGCTGAGAAATTTTAATTTTTTTTTTTTATGGACACATCAGAAAATTGTGCTACAGCTCTAAGACTCCAAACAATACTGCACGTGTACAGTCTTTATGGACTCGGTACAACTCAAATGTTACTTTAATGACCTGGTAATAACACGGCTTAATCTCATGTTATGCCATCCAGATGCTCACAACTAATGAGAAGGATTCTGTTACCTCGACATAACAAATACATGTAGTGGATCTATAGAACACAGATGCTTAGGTGCTGCTCATACATTGTGCTTGGACCATTAGGATTTTAGTTTCAGGTCCTGTGGGAGGAAATAGAGAAGCAAACTTTAACATCATGGCATGATTAAAGTATAGGAGTGGAAGACTATGAATTTGTCATCCTAGTCCGTATGACACATAGTTAACACTTTTCAAGGATAATTTTCAAATTTGGTAAATTTCCCAAGGTTTAGAGCTACTTAAAATGTTTTTTTTTTTTTATATTTAATCATGCACAGCTGAATAGGTAGCAGTATGACAGCTGCTCTGTGCATCTCTGTCCACTAAAGAAAACCAAAACCAAGCTTTGAAATCTTTGCAGTTTTTATTTCATAGGAAAATGTTACCAGGAAATAACAAAAAACAAATTTGTCTTTTAACGAGAGCAACAGATTAAATACCAGTTGGGCTGATTGGTGTCGTACGTTTGTGCTGTACCGGTTAAAAGGACTTTGATTTAATCTCCTAAATCTAAAAAACTTCACAATGAAGTCTGTGTATGTCAATGATGATAAAGTCTTGTAGAAAGTTTTAGTATCAACTCTGACATTTTAAATGTGCTTTCCCTGTATTTCTCTACTTCACAGTCAGCTGTCTTTGTCCTGTAAAATGATCTGTAGTTTCTAAAGAAAGAGAGATTTCTATCTTACACTGCATTTGAGGAATTAATAGACCCCCCCCCACAGGACTAATTTCTGCATTCATTCATTCAGTCATCAAAATGTCTGTAAATCGTGATGCATTCTTTTCTGTTTGCTTCTGGAGAGTAGAGCCAGGTCTCTGAGTGTCACACAGAAATCCTTGTAGAGAAGTCTAGCTTATGACTTTAAGAGTATTCACAATGGTCTCCTTAAAGATATCAGTCAAATCTAATTGTTGCAACTCTTCTCAGACATGGATGGAACCTCACTATCCTCCCAAATAACTCTGGATCCATACTGAGGCATCTGGGTGCTGTGCCTGGTAAGCCATTATGTACTACATGTGTTTCAGCCACGTCCACTAGGAGTGAAGCTTGACCTTCCGGCTTTATTAGCTGTATCTTCTTAGAAATGTCATCCATTCCTGTATATTCAACAGTCAGTAATACTTTCTCCGTCTTATTTCATTCTGTTTTTTACAGGGGTGACTATTCCCTGGCTAAATATAGGCATGGTCTTTTCTACCTCATGCTGGTCTCGAGACCAAAATCGCCTTCCATATATTGATTACTTACACACTGGTGCTGATTGCATTTGGTAAGTGTCACTTGGCTCCCTCTAAAATTTGTCATGTCATGATGATATGCATATTTTTGCATAACTGGATAAATGTTGTGTTTTCTGGCAGGTATTCTGTCCCTGCTGAGGAGAAGGCCAAGCTGGACAAGGTGGTCCATACACTGCTTCAAGCCAATGGCACGCCAGGACTAGAAATGCTGGAGAAGAATATTATGGTGAGTGCTGACAGATTGGGGGGGGGTGACAGGAGGTTCTTTACCTTGCTTGGTATTGATCTCGTCTTCCAGGAAAATCATCTGGGAATAGATTTGTTTGTCAGAGATGTGAATAATTATAGGGGGAAAGAAATAAAGGAATATTTGTTGCTTATTTATCTCGTTTGGAACAAAACCTTCAAATTGTGACCTGTGTCCTATCTCTCTTACCTGCAACCCTCCAGATTTCTCCAGAGGTGCTGTGCCGTGAAGGCATCAAGGTTTATCGTACGGTCCAGCGGAGCGGCCAGTTTGTGGTCTGCTTCCCCGGTGCCTTTGTCTCTAAAGTGTGCTGTGGCTACAGCGTGTCTGAGACCGTGCACTTCGCCACGCCACACTGGATGAACCTGGGTTACCAGGCTGCAAAGGTCAGTCCATGAAGCAGGATGCACACAGTAGTTGCCATAGATATTAGATTTGAACAGGGATGCGTAGTATCCTGTTTGTGTGATTGGAGGGAATCACTGGACCTGAAACATTGGTTTGCTTTGTTCATAGGCTTGTTTTTGAGCCTTTACACTGGAGTCACTTTGGTTCAATGTGTAAATTAGTTGGTTATAGTCAGATAAGGAACAAAAACAAGGATTAGGATCAATGTTTATTTTTCTTTTTTTTCTTTTTTTTATTGTGTTCTAAACAATTTTGCAAGAACAATCCCATCACTTTTTCAGTTTTTTTTTTATTTGTCTAAAAGAACATTTTTGCAAGAAATCAGGGTATGAATTGAAACTAATATATAATTGACATTTGTCTCGTTTTTGTCCAGGACCTGAAGTTTCGTTGTATAGCCAAGCCTTTCTCCATGGAGAAGCTACTGTATCAGATCGCCACCGCAGAGACCAAGCGGGACAATGGCCTTCTCCTCACCACCATCTCCACTCTACTCAAAGACCTCAGGCAGGATTATACACAATACAATCAAAATGAAACAGTGGAAAACATCCAATAAAATCTTCATTTTTAAAGCAACCCCAGTCATTAAAATAAAGAAAAATAAGGCTAACATGCAAGCATATAATATGATGTTAGTGTGCTAACCTAGAGTATAAATAAATGGTTTAAGTTCTTGCACCAAGACTTTAATGAAACTTTATAACATGATGTGATTACTTAAAACTGTTAATCCCACTCATGTCCCCTTTGCCTGGAAAAAAAACATAATTATTACAGTTAGGGTTAGAGTATAATTTAAAGATGTATTTATCGTTTAAATACACAAACTGAGTGAAAAAAAAACATTTTTAGTCATAACTCCCTGTTTTATAAAATGATATATTTTCATCTTAATGCTCTTATATCCAACATGAGAAAAGTTGGAGGAGGGTCAGTTCTCCATCACTCTGACTCCATAGAATAAGATAAACATGAAACGCCATAACGATGACTTAAACCAGTAGAAATAGCATGATTGAGAGTTTTTATCAGTCCTGCATCTTTTAACTCCAGCTTGTTGCTTGTAAAGATCTGATAAATGAGTGTATTTTCATTCCCTTTTCTCCATTATCTCGCCAAATTGTAATTTGAATATATGTAAATATTTTCCTAGCGAATGTTCACCTCCTCCCTGTTCGCTCAGTGACGTCACAGCCAAACATGGTCCCATTTTGCTTTGTGCTGAATCTGTTTATCTTTCATCCTACAGGAACATAGAGCTGCACCAACGTCAGGAACTTTTTAAGGCGGGTTTGCTGTCCTCTGCCAGGTATGGCACACATGACGGCAACTTCGGGCCCGTTGATGGGCGCAAGAAGCCCCGCGGGAAATGGCTGGCACTGGAGTCCTTGGAGAGACGCTGCCAAATCTGTCAACACCTGTGCTACCTGTCCATGGTAAGAGAACTGTCTCCAATCAAAATATAGTCCCATGAATATGATGCTCTTATAGAGGAAGAAATTCCTGCTGCTCCTTGGTTTGCATTCCTGGTGACCGTATCGATCTTATCTTCCATCCCTGTAGGTGGTTCAGGAGACGGACAACGTGGTTTTCTGTCTGGAATGTGCACTACGCTACGTGGAGAAGCACAAGTCCTGCAGGGGCCTGAAGATGATGTATCGATATGATGAGGTAAGAGGTTCCTGCTGTGTCCACAAGGGGGCGACGGCAACTTAAGAATTTTGAAGTGAGAGCAGGAAGCAGTGGTTGACAGTGATTTTTTGTTTTTTGAGGGCTTTATAGGTGTTATTAAAAACCTATTTATGGTTTTATTATATTTTTTGATACTTTTTATTCAATTTTATTTTGCCAAAACATTAGAATAATTGTCTTTATTTTCTTCAAGTGTCTTCTGTTACGGTTTGTTTATGGCTTAATGACGGTTCAATTATTTGGATGGTTGGAAAATTTCAAGTAGACTTTTGAATATAGACATTCAGAAACCTCTTTAAGAAACATATCTGTGAAGGTTCAGCAATATTAGCTCTGGTTCCTCTCTTGTCTGTATTCCTCCTCATGTTGACAATGCTTCACAGGCTAAGGTCGAGTCATTTTTTTTCTCGTCTAAAGTACAGTGATACCACGGTCTTTAAACTATTTATTGAGATTTTTGGCAGTGTGAAAGGAAGACTTATGGGGCTGTTTATTGTCTGCAAGGTCCCTAAGTTGGTGGTGCAGCTGTCAGTATGTCAAATGTCTGCCTTTAGACTAGACTAACATGAATCCTTGAATCATCACTCTGGATTCTGTTTCCCTGTCTGCTGATTATGGGACATTTGTTTAATGAAACACTGAAATCAGTTTCATCTAAACAACAGATGAATCCTTTTTCTCCTCCATCCAGATGAGATCCTTCCTGTCTGGTAGCTTAACACAAGGAATCTGAGAGTTAAAGCCCTCACTCTGGACGTGTCTGTATTTGGTTGCTTTTGAAGCAATGGTTCCAGCTCTATAAGGAGATATATACGCCTTGTGAATCTCCCCCAAGCTTCTTACCATTGCATTTTTTCCCTCCACCAACCTGTCCGTTAATATGCTAGGCTAAAACACTCTTACAGTGACCTTCCTCCTTGTGGAAGGCATCACTGACTGACTGCTGGAAAACTGTCAGTATGCTCCATGAATGTGAAGGCCTCAACATTCCTGTGATTGCACAAATGCTTTCTGATGCTGTTACGTCATTTTTATTTATTATAATTTTTTTAAAGCTTTAAGAGATTTCCCTATTTGTACTTGTTCATCATATTATCTACATAAAAGATACATTTTCTGTCATTTTCTTCCGGTTTAGGAGCAAATCAACAGTTTGGTGAACCAAGTGTGCGGACGGGCCATGTTAAAGAACGGAGGAGTTGGCATTGGAGGAGGCGGAGCCGTCATGGTCGGCGGTGGAGGTGGAGGGGGGGACTCTTGCCACACGTTAAGTCCTGCCAAAGCATCACCAGCCAAGCGGGGGCCCCGAAAGCGTGCCACCGTAGAGGTGTCGCTGGCCCGCCTGTCCTCCATCCACATGCCGAAGGCTGCAGCCGTTTCCTGAAGCGAGGACGAGGTTCTTCTCCAACCTTCCACTTCTGTTTTGTTTCTACATTAAGAAGGATCACTATCAACCTCCCCACACCCCCCACAGCCCCCTAAACTGAGCTCAGTCTCCATTTCACTCACCTCTCTTTTAGTGACAGCTTGTTTCTGGAAACAGGAAAATAAAAGCAAAGCAAGATGTCTTTTTTGCACTAGCGTGAAAGAAGAATTAGTTTTTATCTTGAGTGATATTTTTTTATAATTTAGTCCACCCC
>JAUZNJ010000040.1:63612-96868 GCA_034780135.1 Jordanella pulchra
ACTTGCTCTTGAGACTGACCCCCCCCCCCCCAGAAATCCCTGTTAAAACATACATTGTATGAAATGGATGCCCCCTCCCCACCCTTTTTATGTCATTCCACCAGATGATGATGTTTAGTCGTTACCCAAAGTTTCTCTCCTTAATTGTGAGGAAGACGAGTCTTTTTATTGAATTTTATGGGTTTGGGATTAATTTCCTGCAGATTTTTCATTAAAGGAGGCGATGCAAGGTTTAAAAACTTGAAAGACGATGTTGGTTGCTACATTTTAGTTTTTTGTTTTTAGTTCTATTTTGAATCTCTAGCTTTTGTTTTCTAGGTTTGCTTTTGTTTTTCCTTGTATTTTATTTTATTAGTCTGTCGGTGGAAGTGAGCCGAGCAGAGCTTAACTTTCCATGTCGACACGCAGGGATCTCCGGTCAGAAATCGGTGCCTGACTCTTGCCAAGGAGATCCCTTTTATTGGTGCTGTTGGTTAAAAAAAAAACATTACTGTATAACAACGCAAAAAGTACAAAAAAACAAAAAAAATCTGAGGGGGCGGTTGGCGGCTGCTCCTTCCCCCTCCCCTACAGGTCAGAAAGGCTTTCAGGCTTTTCTGGTTCTAGATGTGCAATCGTGTTAACATTCCATTCTTCCAGTCCTCTTGTTTCATCTGTACCGGTAAACATTAATTATTATATTATTTTGTTGTTTTTTTGTTTTCTCCCATTTGTTGAGCTGATGTGTTATCTCAAGTAGAGCCACTAGTTAATGAGTGTAAAATGTGAAATATACATTTTTTCTTTATTCATTTTTGCTTTTTGTTCCCCTCTATTCCCCCACCCACCACCCCACCAGATACATGAATAATTTTTAGAGAGAATAAAAAAAGTCCAACACAAACAAACAAACATCAACTTTTTTGTACATATATTCTGTAAATTTCTTTAAATACTTGAGCCTTTTTTTTCCGGGGTTAAGTAAGAAAGAAAAGGAAGGAAAAGAATGCAGAAGAGAGTTTTCCAGAGAGGAGAGTGCTTGATGAAGAAAAAGCCTTACAATTCCCTTTCTTCATCTGTGTGAGTTTGATGCTTACAGGGTTTTGCTCTGGTAAATGTGTATAAAAAATTTTAAGTGCTGCTTATATCACTAAGAAAGAAGATATCGAGTAGCCAATGATCGCCCTCCCCCCTCCCCCCCACACACACGCACACATGCACACACCCTACACTCCCCTCCCCCTCCTCCCATTCTTCTTGAACCTAGTTTTGTTTGTTTAGCTTTACTTTTTTAAAGAAAAGGGAAAAAAAGGATATGATGACAAAAAAAGGGGTTTTTACATTTTCATTACTGAAAATTCAACAAAAATGTAGTAGCTACTCATGTTGCACTGAGCTTGCCAGTGGTGACTGTCAAGGAAAAATCCTATAATCCAGTTTGTCGGTATTTGTCCCTTGCAGAAGACTGAACTGTTTTAGGACTATTTAAAGAAATACCAAGGTGTTTTCAGCTTAAAAAGTGGTTGTCAAGTTTTTATGGCCTTACAATATATTTTATTCTTATGGGGCTTTTCTTTTTGTTTTTTTTTTTGTTTTTGTTTTATTGCTTAGTTCTCGTTGGTTTTTCTTCCATTTTCTACAGTACAAACTACTTGCTCACAATGGGATCTCTGGTGACTTAATTTATTAAAGCCGCTCGTCGGCCTTTCCTCTCATTGGGAAAGAGTTTCATGTTGGTTATATTTACAGTTTTTTACTTTTGCAGTTTGTACTTAAGGTTTAATAAAAACTTACAGACAATTCACTGTCAGTCCTTTCCAACCTACCTGTGTCTTGGTTCTTTGTGTCGAGAGTTTTCATGTCTGAAGGAAACTATTTACTGCCTCCTCTTTTTTTTTTAATGAATCTCTTTGAAGTTCAGCAACATTTAAATAGAGCCAAATATTCTATAATCAATAACTAAAAAACATGCATATCTTCAAATTGAAATTTGCTTTATGGATTTAAAATGTTTAGTAAAGAAGGAAATCAAAAACATCTGGATTCACGTCATTACTTTAGTCTTTATTTCAAATAGCCGGAAGTATCAAAGTTCATTAAATGACTATTTATGAATAAATGTGATCATTTGAAGTGAACTGAATTGTTAACTTTTATTGATTACGTTTTTTCAAGTTATGGGAGGAAAACTCCTTTTGCTTCTGTGAAAACAGTGACAGAATATAATTCATTTTCCATGAATAAATATGTTTAAATGATGAATTGATGATAAAATATTTACAATTGGAAGTAATTTTGCAAACAAACCTCAGCTTATTACCAATCACAATCAGCAGGGGGGGCTAACACTGCTTTCATCAAAGGTCTAAAGCGCTGCTGCCCAAAGTTGGGGTCGTGACCCTTACTTGGGGTCCTTGATCATCCAGTATGGAATTAAACTAAACAATATACATTAATATTGAAATGGTAAAAGATATGAAAACATCACTTAAAGATGGACAAAAACTAGATACTATAGTTAATGACTTTATAACATTGTTAGAGTTGAACTGATTTTCAACAAATGTTTGTAAACTCAACCAATAGTTTGGGTCATGAGTCGACTTTGGTTCCGTTTTGTGGGACAAATGCTGAAAAGTTTGGGAACCTCTGGTTTAAAATTTGCTTTTTTTGTTCAAGTTAGAAATCAGAACATGTGGTCTTTTTATCCCCAAAGAACTTAAGCAAAACAGTCTTTTGTGGATTACATTTTCTCGTTAATTTTTATTTTTGGCTGAATATACTTCAAATTAAGTTCCTTATATGTAGAACCCTGATGTTTGTTGTTATAATTCATATGTAAGAGCACCACAGACCAATCGCATGCGACTAAGGGTGCTAGCTACACACTGACTGACCTAGTAATGTAAAGAAAGGAAGGTCCATGCTGATAAACAAAGGTGTATGCATGTTTTGAAGCAAAAAGCCCATAAAATATGATTAATCACTGTATTTAATGTTTATATGTATACTTATAACTATATTATCCAAGAAATTATTTATTTAATCCTTTCACCTTAAACATCAGACTTAGTGTAATAGAGACAACTGTAATCATAGCAGACTGGCTGGTTCTGGACCATTGAGCTCGTTTTATTGATCATATGTCCAAATCTTTGTTTGAATTCTTGTAAAAATTGTGTAAACTTTCATATAACAGAATTTTAGTTTTTCATTTTTCAATAGAAACTCTTTGTGATTCTTGGAGCAAGTAAATTTAAGATTCACCTTTTATAGATAAAGGTCTAAGCTCCAGCACTGACTGGACCTCCTGCTAGGAACAAGAAAGCTACAAAAAAAAAAAAAATCATATGAGATATATTACAACCTATATTTTATAGACATGTTCAGTTAGTTTTATTTGTTGGTAACAGTAGGTAGTCATTGGTGATCTTATGTTACGGTCCATTTAGCAATATGTAGTGAACATTTTAAATGATTTTATAGTGGAGCGCGACAAAGACGGTAGGAGATATTTATGCCATCTCAGAAAGATGAGAACACTCACATTTTTAAGCTAATTTAAGACTGCAGTGAAACAACTGGTTACTACATTGAACTACAGGAGAAACACTGTCAGGGATCAACTACCCAGACCTGAAGAAAAAGGAAATCAGTCGCTAAAAATGTATATTTTGGTTGACAAAAGCTAATTAGAGTTAAAATGCGAAGACGCTAGAAAACAAGTAGCAGAATGAGATGTGCTCTTATGAGCTACAAAGTAAACAGAAACCCACTCACTGCATTAACATGCAATGTTTTCCACCTACCCCAGAAGCTCTTAAAAGTGCAGTGAAATTCACTGTTGCACGTCACCGCCGACTGTTTACTATGCAAAATAAACCCACACAGAAACTTTGGGCCTCAGAAAAACATTTACTTTAAGTGTTGCTCTGGTAATATTTGCCTTATGTTTCTGAGTAAAGAAATCACAGTAAAGAAATAAGTGGTCTAAGGATTTCTTTGTCCATACATTCAGGACAATAGCATAGCAATGCTATTGTCAAAACTTAAGCTCACAGTTTCAATTCCAACCCAAATAATGCTCAAAGAGAAACTGATTCGGTCTTGAACAGAAACATTTATTAACAAGTCAGCAAAATTTATCAGAGGGAAAGAAAAGGAAGGAATAATTCATTCACTTTGCACAGATATGAGCATTTCTTGACCAACCAAAAACCCTAAACAAACCAAAACAGTGACTGGGATTTAAGATTTAACCTTCAGAATGATGTCCAGCACACAGTCCACGACAGAAACTTGGTCCCACTTTAGAAGAAATATGTCAGGATATGAAGAATATTTATGTGAGCATGTGCCCTTAAAATAAGTGAAACATTTATAAGGTTGTCAGCAGTACAGTTGGTTTGTATGACACAGTCATCACTGGAAGAAATTTAGAAATTTGACACAGTAAAACTGTAAACATGACTCAGCTGTTATTTAGATTTGTATTAAAATTGAAAACTTCTCATAAATCAGCTCTATTCATCTAAATTAGACAGAAACTTACATTTATACTGGTGCAGAAATGGCTTTCATTTAATATGTTTATGGATTATTTCACTCACCAGGACACTCATCCTGCAGTGATAAGATATAAAAAGTAAAATGTGTTGTTTTTACCAATTTGTCTTAAAAACGGAGTGATTAAGAGAAATTCAGCCATCTTAGGTTTTTAAACATGTTTGATTCTACGAATGGAAGTTCAACGTTTCACAATCCTCCTGTAGCTTTAATTCATTAACATATGGGAGGTAAAACACTATAATATACTTGGTAAAAGTTTCAACAATGAAATAACAGCTTCAGGATTTATACACGATAACTTTACCATAAAGCACAAACAGAAACGGCCCCAGTGAGTTATAAGGATGGCTTTACCAGGGCTTTATTTGCTTTTTCAGGTTTTACTCACTCTCGAGATGCACAGATACAGAACATAAGGATTTTCAGTTCACATTTCCATGTGTTAACAGTTTTTAGAAATTTTAAGCATCAATTAACTTAAAACTGCTTAAAATCTCATAGTTCCACAAATCCTCATGTAATCAAATGTTAAAGGCAGGTTTTGATTGAGAGGATTCATACAGCAGCTTCTCTGGCATTTAATTTGGATCATAATGATTTCAGATTCTATAATACTTAGATTCTCAAATCAAAGTGTTTCTATTTAAAACAACATCTGTGACCATTTCTTTTTGTAATTTTATTTTATTTTTTTACTTTATTATATCTTCCTCTGTTTGAGAACCACTATTTTGTTTGAAATTGTTTTTATTGACCATGTGGCCTATAAAGATTTAACCACCAAAATACTGATGGCTACAATAAAGAATGAGCTGAAGTTGTGAGGTAGCAAATCAGAAACAATATCATCTAAAAACACAGTTGCATCTTAAGAAGTAAAAAAAAAAAGATGTTAAACTGTAATATCAGAGATATATTCACATTGTTTATTATTGTTCTCACTATGATTTACAGCTAATGAAAACCCAAAGTACAGTTTCTGAAGATTGTAATACTAGATAGGACCAATAAAAACCTTTATTTAATACAGAAATGTTATGATCAGCATACAGTCATTATACCCCACCCCCCAGAAGACGCATAATATAATTGATAGATATGCTATTGGTTTAAACAGTGCTGCATCCAAGCAAAGTAATGAACATTTAGTGGAAGGAAAAAGTGCAGTAGAACAGTTATACAACTAAAATGGAAAATCCCCCAGTTGGATCTCATCCATGCCGCTGATATGATTGGTGCAAAAGAAACACAGACTAAATACTGAGAGCGTATTCTGACACTCGGCATATTTTTCAGGTACACTGGCATTTATATAATATAGATTATTTTTCTTCTTTTCTTCTGGTCTTGTGCAAAAAATGTTTTCCTTTGAAACTGAATTTTGGGTCTCTATCAGGCTGTAAGCCATAATCATCAAAATTAACGTTCAAAATAGATCACTCGTTTGCATTTATTCTGTAGGAGTTAAGAGATTTACTGAAAAAAAATATAATTAAAATTTCACATATTGGAATTTAAATGTAAAACAACTAGTTTTTAAAAATAAAAAAATAAATAGAGAAACTCATACTTTTCAGGACTTGTCAAGATTAAGCAGAAACTCTATAAAACTGATTTTGAGTCTCATCAGTTATATTTTTCTAAATGGGGCAAAAACATCTTAAACGAGATATAATCAGATTGAACTGGTCTCTTAAGGCAAGTTTATGTGGCAGTTAGTGCAACCTCAGCGTTATCTTGCTCATGAAATGACAAGGTTCTTGGGAAAAAGAGCCAATAAATAGAATAGAATAGATATCTAAGTTTGATTTGGCAGCTGTGAGGGTTTACCCTTCAAATCAAGTCCAACTGTCCTCAAACCTGCTGCCTCCTCTCCTCACAGCCTCGACTGCTCTGTTCATTCTGATCCTCTATGTCTACCAATGCAGTGTCTGGATGGACCTCCTCTTCATCCAGGGTCACTACTACAGGGGGCTTTCTTCTCCTTCCTCCTCCTACAACACCCCCTCCTCCTTGCTCTGCCTCCTCCTCTTCCTCATCGTCCTCCCCGGCCTCAGTGTCTTGGCTGGCTGAATCTGTGCAGGTGGACGACAGCGACGAAAGCTTGTGTCGGAGTTCGGCCTGGGTGGGAACCTGGAGGCTGATCTCGGTTGTAAAGGCCTCGACATCTGGACCTTGAGGTTAATAGAAAGATTGAAATACGTAGGCTGCAGAATGAGATGTCTTCCTTTTAAATAATTCAGACATTTAAAGTTTTATTGGAACGTTCAGCATTATTCACTCTCTACCTAAAGAAGGGGAAAAAATGTTTAAGTTTTCTTTTAAAAACAACATCAGTTTAGAGTGTTTCATCTTTGTTCAAGGTAAAACAACAGTTTTTATTATATTTTATGTAATTGTCTAAACAGAAATAGGTTCCTCCAAAATAAGACTAAGCATGGTGAGCGTTTGTTTTCAGCTCCTTTTTACTCTGCTACCCAAACATAAAATCAACTATAAACCAACTACAAATTTCAGGGTTTCCTGTATAATATATATAAAAAATGTAACAATTCGTGTCAAATCTCCAACTTACAGGTTCTACTGTTTACCTGTGACGGGTGAGGCAGCGCTGTTGTCCTCTCCCCCAGAGTGCAGGAACACATCCAAAGCCTCATGATCAGACATGTCCATCAGATCCATCTGCTCCAGCATGTCCACGTTCACCTCCATGGATGACATGCTGCCTATTGGCTCTGAACACATCAGACCACAGTCAGACATCAGCAACCATCAGAGCAAAGAGAATTCAGCAGCAAGGAGCTGAGTCCAGGAATAAAGGTGCTTAGCTCTAAGTTTTCAAATACAAATGCAAAGGCCACAGACAAGCTGAACGGTGTTTAAAATGGGTAAACACGTATGATTAATATTTTTTTATTGTCTGTTTTAAATATCTATACAGAAAAAAAGTGTCTCTGACTGTTTAGGAATCCTAAAAGTTTATTTAGGGTTAAAGACTAAAGCAGACATGTAATGCAAGTGTAAAATCAGCATCTGCAGCCACCAGCCTGAAATAACTGGAGCTGTTTTGATTTGTTTGATTTGGTCTCAGCCCTACTTTGATTCCACTTAGATAAGCCATGAGATCAAATTAAGGTTCTCAAAGCCAAAGTTGATAAGGAAGAAAAAACATCTACTGATTGTCTCCTATAGTGGTTAGAATCAAGCTTCTCTTCCAATATATAAAGGAAAAATTATTAAAACAATTTTTTTTTAGCTTATTTTAATAGTTACACTTAAGCAGCTACATCTGCACTTTGAGTTAATATTACAAGAGAGATGTAGCTGCTTTACAATTTTTGTTCAGGCTTCATATGTGTATCTTTTACCATCTGGCTGAATGTTTTCACCAATTTAATATCAACAGGGAATGTTGGAAAACCAAACCTTTTAGCTTTTGCACTGTGACTTACTTAGCTTCTAGAGAATAGCTCCGAATAAAACAGTGAAAGACACAAGTTATGGCAAAGCACTGAAATATTCAAAGCTGTGACTTTAGCAGATTAGTAGAGTCATTAATATTATGTCTCAACTGTCTAGAAGGGATAATAAATCCTGGTAGACATGATGTACCCATACCAAAAGGATCAATGTTCAAACTAACACACAAATTTCAAATTGAAAATAAAATCATTGTTCTTTAGAGCTAAATCGCTCCTGGATTCACCACCTTGCAGTAGTGCAGAAGCCCCCTTCCCAACCCTCCCCCTGTTTGCCATAATGGTTTAGCTGCATGCATCATAAACAGAAAGTCCTTGCACTGGCAGGATGGGGTGGGGGTGAGTTAGCAGGGTAGGGTGGCAGCGGGGGGAGGGGGGAAGCAGAGTTGTGAGGAAGAAGCAACATGATTGGCTGCTACAACAGGAGTGATAGAAGATGCCATTACCTCAAGGAAAAGGAGGAGAATAGAAGAGGGCAGCATAGGGAAAGGAGAGAAAAGAGTCATGAAAGAGAAACGGAACAAGAAAAAAAGAGTGGGGGTGTCATTTGGAATAGAGGTTGCCTAAAGTCTCCCTGCCCTTTATACTGCAGCACAAACACATATTATTACACAATAGAATATCACACTGGGCTTAATTCAGATCACTCCTACATGCATATTGTCCTCCTTTACTCCACTTCTCACCATTATGGTGTTTTATTTTTAAGCATTAGTTAAAAGAAACGCGTCTAATTCATCCTAATAGATGCTTAGTATCCAGGCTCCTTCGTGTGCATTTCCATATAGCTTTAATCAGCGGTGTCCTGTATGGATGACAGATTCCACCCCTGAAGAGTTCCCAGCGCTGGAGCATGAATAAAACACAATGATGTTTAAGAATGTTGAAAAGGTTTTGGTCCTCTCTACTGGAAACATCTTTTCCATGAGACAGCCTGCAGCACACTCCTCAGTTAGCCTCAATATGACCTTCCCTAAAAGGGTTTTCCTGCTGGAATGCACTGTTATTGTCTGCAGAGTTAGTGTGTCTATTTGTTTTTATGTGTAAGAAACAAAATGCAAAGTATAAATCCTTGAGTCTCTGGCTTATGGCAGCCAGTTTGAACAGAGTTCCTTTCATGTCAAATTCACAGACGTTTCACAGACTCCAATTTCCACACTTGTTCCACTTAGGGGTATCCAAGTAAAGGGGGATAAACATACATGCATGCCACACTTTTTTTTGCAGATTATATATTTGGAAAAGAAGCATATTTTAGGAAATATATATATCTTTTTCCACTGCTCAATAATGTATTTTTTAGTTGCAGTCTGTCAAATACTCCTCACAACAAGACGATTACCTCTAAGATTAGTATGTATGTCTATGAATACTTAAGGATGACATTGTATCTTATGGGTTTAAACTGGCAGCAAAGATACAGTGTTTAGTTAGCTTAACCTCCAAATCATCTTTATTTTCATGTCTATCATTGTTTTAAGGCAGTTTATTTAGATTTCACTTCAGAAGCACTTCACTAACAAAAAGTCGTTTTTGAGTGACAGTGAAAAACCTAAACCCCATGGATTTTCTCCGTCCTTTATCCCCAAGTCTCTCTCCTCCGGCTCCATCTCTCTCTCCACGCTGCTCCACAATCTTCGTTCATAAAGCAGTTCCAGAGGATTAACGGAGGAGGATAAATGAGCTGGAGACGGAGATGAAAAAACACATCCCTAACCACAGCAGAATTTGCAACATCTTTTAACTCCGGATCTTTGAGGCCTCGGCACGTCATTTGGGGAATTTATCTGAATTTTGGTAGACAAATTTTGGTGTAAACAACAGCAAGATTCTATTGCAGTCCTATAGCAAGAATATATATTCATATGGTATGATGACATTCTTCAAAGTGCTGGGTTAGGCAGTGTCCCAGAATAATGTAGATGGAGTCAACCCTCAGTTTGCAGCAGAGCATAAACGATTCCTGAAAATTGTTACGTTTTCTTCTCACCCCGCCTCTCAGTGATCTGCAGGTAGCCTGTGGACAGGTACTGCTCCATGTCATGTTGAAAGGCCTCCTCAAAGAACTTCTGTCTCTCTTTCAGCTTTACCTGGGGCGTTGGGACCCCTCCTTGCTCAGCTCCAGTGACTTTCTGGGAGTGCTCTGCATCAAGCTCCACTGGAAGCAAAAGAGAAGTCATGCAAGTCAACTTCATATATATCATAGAGAATAACAGTTAAAACTTAACGTCTTTCTATACTCAGAGGAAGATTCAGGAATTTAAACTCAATCCTGATGGGTTAAGGTCAGTTGTTACTGAAGCAGAACAATGTGAAGCTTTGTTGTTTTGAAGCATTCAGATATTCTCCAATTCACCCCAGTGTTTGTAACTTAATGCTCCACCTACTGCTGCCTGCACAGGAGGGACCGCACTGACTGACGTCTTGAGTGAGAAACCCTCACTGCAGCAAACACATCAGTAAACCTACAAGAAGCTCCTGCTGTGCTTTTCCTCTGAGGGGCTGAAACATCAAAACTCTGCTTCTGAATAGAAACATACCAGTGCTGTTGAGAAGCACAAACACCTGCTGAGGTGGTTTAACACACATTAGCCTTCAGATTAGAGATGTCCACAAATGAATGCGGGATGGGAATGGTGTGTTCAGGATGATTGTCTGCATTGTACCTCATATGATGATTTGCATAAAAGGATAATCTTTTCCCGCTTAGCTTATTGCAAGCTACACATGGGACTTCTTATGTTTACCTAACTTTTCCATACAATTCAGTTTAAAGTGAAGCAAGACAAACGATTCTCTCTGCAGCTCCTCTAAAGTTTCCATGAAGCTTTTGGCTGCTTCTCTGATTAAATCTCACTCTGTACAGCCTATTCATTGTTGTGCAGCTCTACCATTCTCTTTCCTTTCCTGGGTGATTTAAACAGCGATAAATTCAAATGTTTGGATGTTTTTTCTAACAACCAAACCCTGATTTAAACTTCTTAATAACTTCTTATCAGCTATCTGCTACATTCCTTGCTTTTCAAGTCATTAACTTTTTCACTCTTTGGGGGGCCTCTGTAAATAAAAGTGACGCATATTAGTATTTAGAAGTTTAGCTGAGAAATTAAGCATAGGACTAAGTAAATAATGAGGGGTGGGAGGAGGGATTTACTCTCCTTAATGCTTTCTGACGTGATGGAAGCATGACTATGCCACTCGTGAGAGTTGACACTGATGCAGCCTGGAGTGTCTTGGATGGGATGTCTCTATTTTTTCTCAACTTCTCTCTGACAGGCTAGCGTTACGTAAGACCACCCACTCACTGTGCAAGAGTCAGTTTAATATGGCGTGTATATAAAAGCACATTATATGACCCATACATTAGACTGATTTAGAATGGAGCAAAAGATTTCAGAGTACAAAGTTAGCGCACTGAGTCGTGTTCATTTCCATTCTACAGTGTCCTCCTCTCTCCTACAGCAGCATCAGGGACTGATCCCTGATATAGGACAGAGTCCTGATAGACCGTTGGCTGTAGCAGCAGATGAACACACACAAAACCAAATAATGAGCCCCCATAAGATCCCCCACCAGCGTTCCTCAGAGAATAGCGCTCTTCTTTCTCTCTGTCACTTCTTACCCGGCGTCCAATTTATCTCATTCATCTGATGTTTCATGTTTGTCCCTCGCCTTTTCCCCATGACTCTGTCCTGCTTGGCTGGTGTGTTGGTGTACGCGGCTCATAGAGACTGCTCTATTAGATTAAGGGCCTCAGGGAAGCTTTGTTAAGACTGTCAAGCATTGTGCAGGGTTAGTAGCAGCGGAAAGAGAAGGCATAATGGAAAAAGAGACCAGTGTGGTTATTTATAATTAGGGCTTGTAGACAGACAGTAATAACAGTACAGTTGGATTCTGGGTTTGATTTTATTTGTCTGTAATGTAATTTTCAATCCATTACTTTCCTTCGCCGACTATTTACTCAGGTCTTTGTTCATGCTGAGTAAATTCAAACTTCTATTTATTTGTCTGCCAGTCTGCACCACATCCTCGTTTCTTGCATTAAAGCCGAACAGTTGTAGCTGTTATTAATTGTTTGATGCAACATCAATAAAGCAAAACAAAATTGCAGGTTTCAACGGTTTATAACAGTATGTTGTTCCTGATGATTTGGGTAACAAAAAATGTTTTGTTTTTTTTGGTGGTTTCTGGTTCAGGTACGATCAGTGCAGGTTTCTCAGATTTTCCAGATCTAAGATGTAAACAGGAATCTTTAAATTCAGAATAAAGGGAAGCGTTTACAAAGATTAAAACAAACTTCCAAACCTATACAAGTCCTGATGCATGGAGATGGTATTTTTTTTCCCACCTGAAAAAAACATGACTGAAAATAAAAAAAAATCAAGAATAGCTCTGTATGCACGGTTCTAAATGCAACCTTTTGGTACCACTAAAGGTAAAGTAGGGATTCAAGACGTTACGATTTTTGCTGGTATCTGAAATACCAATATTTAACAACTTAATTAGCCAATCATTGCAAAAATTGTTAGGGTTTTTGAACCTTTAATAAATGTCCACATTACCAACATTTTTTCCTCAGCATCTCTCCTGCAGCAGACTCCTGCATCAGTTGACCTCTTGACCTCATGTTTTTGTCTCACACATAGTGCCTCTTCTATCCGTGAATTACATTTGTGGAATAGCCGATATCCTATGTTTGGTTTTAAAGCTAATATCATCTGGTAGCGATAGCATGGCGATAATATTGTACATATATGGGTAGAACGATGTTTTTCAGAAGACTCACTATCATAATTGTTACTTTGTCTGATTTGTTTCTGGTTTTAATCATCAATATCAAGCAACTTCTACTTCTACTTCTACATGACTTCAGTGAACTCAAATCTGCTTTTAATTATTTTTAAATTTGGCCAAATAAAGCGAGCCTTTAAGAAGCTAGACCGACCTAAATCCTGCACTTGCTGCAGTGAAGACATTTTTTTACATCCAAGTCAAAAGGAAACAGGTAAACCAAAAATATTTAGAATGAATGTACCTTCCCCTAAACATGGCGAATATCCCAAACCTTTTAAATCCAAATACTTCTTACTTGTAAACTTTATCCCAACTGTTAAAAACCAAACGACATAAGAAAAAGCTACAGAGCATCTTAAACTACTCAATACAATTTATATATTTTTACTTTTAAAAATGTGTGTTTGGGTACTAAAGTTGAACAACTTTTTCCTTTTAGTATTTTTGAACAAATCGGATGAATTTCTAACCAGTCATATCAAAACAGAGAGTAAGCATTATAAAAGCCTATCTGTAAACAACTTCATATGAAACGTGCTTCAGTAGATACAAGGCATTAATTGATTGAAACTGTGTTCATTCAGATATTCAAAAAAAAGTTGCCTATCCTACTGAAACTTCTGCTGGGGAGAAAAACACAAACAGAAGGATCATGAACGTCACCTGTGGCTGAGTTTGTTATATAAATATAGACTATAATAATACTGGAAAAATGAAGCATTTTTAGTCCAATTCAAAACCTTTTTTTATGTATCAACTCCTTATCACAAACCACACAGCTACGTACATCCTCCTACACACCATGCTGTGGCTACAGGATCTATTTTTAGTTTCCACCTATTTAGCCTAAAGTTTGTGCTGATGAATTTCAAATCAGAGCACAAGTAAGCGTTTCTCCAAGATCCAAGAAATTCTGCACATGTAGCTGGACTGCAGCTGTCCTCCAGAGTACACTCCTAATTTATACGAATTGTAACCGCCTCCTCCTCCTCCTCATCATCATCACTGGCTCACTTGAAAGTGTTATCAACTTGGATGACATGACTCACGTGTGCAGTTGTCTTACACATCTGATGGTGATTCAAAGAGACTGAGCTGCATTGTTTTAGTCACAGTGGATGATGTCAAAAAAATCAGTCTGATTAAGGAAGAGCTGATGGGAGAAAAGATGGAAACACGAACAGTCCGAACCGAGCGGAAACAGATGATTTCTTGATGCAAAAGAAACAAAAGTCATTTTCGTTAATCTCACAAAACATTAGACATTGGTTATATGAGTTTACGATTCAACGTTGGAGTACCTGAGGTTGTGTGTGCTGCTTTATTTCCAGCCATCAGAAAAAAGAAGGAAGTGGTAAACAGTAGAGGATGTTTAAGTTTGTCTTCTCACGTTCTCTGCTCTCACGTGTCTTATAGTAACTGTTTTCAGCTGGTTTTATGTGCAGCAAATGCAGGAAGCAGAAGCCACAGGAAGAGGCGTCACATGAGCGCTGATGTGTTAAAGATCAAGCACCTGTTCTTACTGACATAACCATAATAGAAACCATTCTTCTACTGACACTATTGTTTTATTTTGTATAAATATGGTGTCTTTCATTTTAAAAAAGCATGACATTGCATGATAGTTAATATGTTTTCCTTTATAAAGATGCAGATGGAAAAAAGGGGCTGTCTTGGATTAACTGTTATGAGATGATACTAAAAACACAGCAGCAATTCCAATGTAAAGCAGATACTCTATCAATGCAACTCGTGGCTTTGGGATTCAACTGGAGCTTGAGATTTGACTAAATCAAGTCAATTTCTCCATGCAAATGGTGTTAAGGTTCAGATTTATACAAATTAAGTCATCACATCTCTTATCTGGTTTCACATTTCAAAGGCTTTTTACAACATCTTTTCGGTAGAATTTCAAAAGCATTAAACTAAATTGGAGTGCTTTCAGAATCATTTAGAATTAGGAAGCTATCAGGCTCTATTTAAACATCTGCAGCAGCAATGATAGGCAGCAAGGAGCCAGGCCTTTTCATATGGAAATATAAAAATCATCAACTGCAGATTTACGTTTCATTTACTAAACAGTAGTTTCTTCTACACACCACATGTAGACATAAGCTGTGCCTCTGGATTCTGGGTTTATTCCTTAAATTTTTTTCATATTATCACCATAGCAATACAAAGGGCAGGGAAGGAAAACAATACATGAAACGTTCTTTACTTATTATTTTTCTTTTTTTTCAAATAAAAACAAAAAGTGTATTTTGTACAAGGATATTTTTGAATTAAGCCTTCAATTATTTGGTTTTGACTCCAACTTTGCACTTGAAGAGACTGAATTTTGTCTGTTGTTATGTCATAATTAACTATGTTATGTTTGAAATCTTCCACAAGTTTATCAGTTGGGTTTTGTTCTGGATTTTGATAAGATCATTCAAAGAAATTAATATCTCCCAGAATCGTGCAGATAAATAAGATGATTTATGTTTAAAATGAGAAAAAAACTAGTTCATTATCTTATTTTCAAATTATTTTATTTTAAAAACAAAAATGCTCATTCTTTTGGCAGATCGTCTTATTTGCTCACTCAAATAAATTACACAGAATAACCTCACCCAAAACTTTCCTTTATATGATCTGACCGCTGTTTTCTCTGAACAATTTCAACTAGAATTTTTCAAGTTTAGGTGTGAGCTTTTAAGTTCCAGCTCCTTTCTGTTTTAGGGTTTTTTTTCCCAGCAAGCAGAAAAATGCAGTTTTTATTTTTATTTGTTGGACAAAAAAAAGAAACCAGGTATAATTTCTTTGTCTACTTTGCAATAATGTATCACTTTATGTTGGTCTTTCACATAAGATCCCGATAAATTATACCCATGCTTGTAATATGACAAAATGTTAAAAAGTTCAACGAGTATCAACACTTTTTCAAAACACCCTTAACTAAGACTAATTAACACAGAGAGGGATTGTATTTATCATATAGGTAACTTGAAATTTCTTTTTTTTTTCACAAAATACTGAAAACTGCTCACAAATTTTCTGTCACGGTACAGTTATGCAACACTTTGCTTTGGGCTCCAACATAAAATCCTTGTAAATTAAGATTTGAGCAACTGCGAATGGACTGTTAGAAATATAATAGGATCTGCTGTCCAGTTTATCTGTAGTTTCAGCCAAATAAATCTTGGCCTGTAGCCTTCTGCCTTGCGTTTCTGTGGAAAAAAACAAAACTAAAAGCGACAGGAATAGAGAAAGGGGGAGAGGCAGTGATATGCAGGATGAATGTTATGTTGCGGCCATCAAAAAAAAAAATAAAAGAGAATAAGCCCCGAGCTGTTTGTCACATCAGCGTCATTTATGTCTCAGAACTTGACACCACGTGGCATCAAACACTGTTGCTTCTAGGAAATAAAAAAAAAAAAATGTTGAGACAAATAGTTCTGCTTGAGGTAGCATCTATATCATCAGGGGTATATGGTCCCCAAATTGTTCGTTTTAATCCCTTCTTACCTAGAAAGTAGCCTCTTTAATCCAACTATGTAGCTGATACAATCACTCCATCCTTCATTTAAATAAGTTGTCTAGTGACAGATGGATTTGTTTTCCTGCCTCATTTCAAATCTAAAACTGCACCAAGCAGCTTTTATGTCCAAGAGACAGCGCCGACAGTAAGGACAGACAGCCACTTCAGCTTCCTCTTCTTTTTCTTAAGCCCTGCTCACTCAGCCGTGGTATTTATAGATTCTGTCCGCCTCGCTGTATCTCTCAAGTGCTCAGGTTTCCGCCAAAGGCACCCCCCATGCTGTAAAACACACACAAATCACTTCACTCTCTCTTCTTACACACGCAGAAAAATTACTTGCGTGCTTCTGATCAAGTACTCACGACACAAATATGGGAATTTCAGACAATCTGAATGAACTTCTGAGTGGTAGATTACACTACAGGAATAAGAGAAAATGACTCTTGCGGCTGAAGTGGGACATTTTAAACGGGGCATTTCACTTGAATCTGTCATTATCGCAGGTGACATATCTACTTATCTTTCTCTTCCTACAGGTGTCCTGTAGAAAGAGATTCTGTTCATGAAGTTATGGACCAGGTAGAATTTATAATGTCTGCAACACCTCAAGAATAATACATTCACTCTTACAAAGATGTTAGAATAGTTGGTGCATTGCATTTAAACACTTTAACTCTTTAAAACACTTACATGAGGGATAAGTGCATTTTAAATTATAGATGGCATCAATTAGAAAAGTACGTCATTTGGAAATATTGACATCCGCTACGAGGTTAAAGCTTGGACACAAACAGGTCTACTAATTGGATAATGGCAAAGATGCCAGCAAAGTATGTGAAAGATAACTCTCAATAAAGTGCATGCATTGCTATCTGAATTTGTAAATGTGAGTCAATAAATGTAAGATTTAAGATTTTTAACAGTTTCTTGTTTTGAGCTTCTATACACACATTGGATGTTTTATTTGTGAGAATACAGGTTCAATCTAATGGAAGCTGTTTAAACTGCACATAAAAGTTTTCCACCAGTCAGCATTAAACAAGAAGTAAAGGATGTAAACAGAACAGTTGACTGCATGTCATGCTGCACGTGCATTAAAAACACCATTTCAGGAGAGATTTGATGTTTGATCTATGATTCTGTTTTCATCTTCTTTCTCTTCTTCTCTTCTAATGCTGGTCTGCAAAGAACTTTTACATGCATTGATGTGACAAACTGATAAGCAGTGTAACAGCTTCATCAGAGGTTTCATATTGGCATTTGTAAATTTGTGTTTCGTACTCATATATTTGTGATCTATACCCATAAATTTGGGATTCTTGACAATTTTTGATTTATACTCTAATGTGTGATTTGCTCTCGTAATGATTTGTTTGATATTTACTTTTCAATTTTCAATCCATACTAGTAGTTTTAAAAAGTTGTAACTTCTAAATTTGTATTTTAACAGAACAAAGATCTGATTTCACATCTAGGATTTGTCCGAAATATATTTATTACGGTACATTTGTTGACTTAAATTGACAAAATCAGACATCAAAGCATGCATTTGTATTTACAGACATCCCAGACCACAGTATTGCCAGAAACAAAGATAATGATTTGTAGTGTCCCAGCTCTGATTGAAAATGGTTGAATCGGATCCCACTGTTTAAAGAAAAAAATACCAAAAAAAAAAAAACAATGAAAAGATCTAGATAAAAGAAAAAAAATATCTTTATTATTACTTTTAACAACTAAAAGAAAAGTGTGAACCAGTGTAACACAGCAGTGAAAAAAAGTATCCAGTTTAAACTGTTTATGAGACTTTTTTTTTTTTTTAATTTTTGCGCCGCTAAGGAGGAGGCAGAGTGATGTTTTGCCTCGTGGGCAACAAAATGCTCTGCATGCTGTGTGGGTGATGAGCAAAGTTTACAACACAGATTTTATGCTTTCTGTGACCGCCCACTAGAGAAATTGCTTTTCCATTTTTTTTATTTGCAATTTTTCTGTCACCTGAAAAAGTCCCTTTAAGCCAGTGAATCATTATTCTTGCATGATTCTATCTTTTATGTCCACAATAAAAAAACAGGAAATTTGTGGAGGAAATATTAAATTGTAACACAACCTTGAAATGCATTGAACTCCAATGTGTACTACTTTGTACCTGCATTCCCCATTTAAAAATATGTTTAATCAAGCAAAAATGTTCTTTCTAGTTTATTCATCTCTTATTCGCAGCTGGTTGCGAACAGACACTCATTTTTACTGGTTTGGAAGCAAATGAATGTTTGTAACGATGGAGCAGCAAGAGTCAATAAAAGGAATCTAAATATGGGGCTCATCAGAGGAAAATGGGTGTAATAAAAAAAATATGAATACAGCAGGGATGCATTTAGTTCAACTATTATTTCAACAATTACTGAGTGGGGGGGAAACTCCTCTAAATCATTTACCTGCCTGCAACCTCACTGTTGCTTGGTTCACATTTCCCTGCAATTAAGGTCAACTTCTTGAGGTTCAAGCTACTTTTCTTGGACATAAAACTCATTGCTGCTTACGTCTCTAAATATTTACTCTTATTCATCCCAAGTGATTCGTAATGGAACACCTCAAGGTTTCTTCAATTTCTCCATCAGTGGCTATTATCTCCACAGAGGGAAAGTAAAAACTGAATAAACCAGTTTTCAAACTACACATGTAACCAGGCAACTGTACGCCAACATGCGAGTTGGAGCTCCGTAGGAGGGATTCTAGCCTCCTGCTTAGTCATTTGCAGTGAGAACACAAACAGAACATTTTTTAGCATTAAAGATATGGAATTGGAAGATAGTTACAGATACCACACAGCTTAAGGGACTAAAAAATTGTACTCCACTATTTAAAAAAAACCCGACATGATATGAATAATTCAGCTTGACCTATTCAACATAAAGGATGCCTGACTCTCATGTGGCAAAAAAGCTTTCATTTTTATTGATGTGGTTTACTGTTTGTTAATTAGTCACATACGTAAAAGAGCAGGGGGGGGGGGGGTTGAAGGTCACAGGTTTGACTCTAACCTTTCAGAGCGATTACAATTAAACATTTTTGATGATTTTTTTTAATAACCAAAGCTGTAAAAATGAACAGAAATGACTGAACAAACAAACTACTTTTCATGTTGATTTTAATTGCCCTTCTACTTTTTGTAGACTGAATGTTTTCACTGTAAAATGTGAAGTTTCTTTGAATTTACAGCAATCCATTCAAATAATCAGTTATTTTAAATGCATCTTTCAAGTGTACGAAAAAACAACGGGTGTAATCAAACACAAATAAATAATACATTATAGATATTGATAGATAATAAAGTTTTTTTTTGTTGTTTAAAACAAAATCAACACATTTTTTTATTAACAGTACTGAAGGCATAAAACAGGTTTTTGGGACAGAATTTCTATCTCTTACATTAAACAAATAAATTAAAAAACAAATACTGTAGTGCTGAATTTGAAATTATTTCATTCATATTGAAATGTCAACAAATCTGTTCTCATGAATTTGATCAGTTTTCTCAAATTTACAATATGTTAAGGATTTGTCCCAGGGTTTTTCCTGAATAAGTGGGTAATGACCCTGAAACTGGTAACTATATCAATAGTTAGTTTGACTGTTTGGATCTACCATCTCAGCCCTGCACAAAAAAAGGTTGAAAACAATGCTTGCAGCTAAAAGACATCATTGCTGGTGAACCTGAATTACTTTTTTATAGCTTTGCCCCTGACAACTGCGACCTGATGGAGTCTTGATGGTCAAAATGGCAGTAAAAAGATGATCTATCACTATTGCAACACACCACTCTCCTGTTGTCATACAGCTGCACTGTTTTCCCACTGTTGGATATTTAGAAGCGTCTACCTATTAGTTTTGTTCTCTGGATGAGAATTTAAAACCTAAATGTTGAGTCTATCAAGAGCCTGAAGGAGAAGCAGTAACGCATTCAAGTGAAAGAACTTGATGAATGTAGTGTGAATGTTTTTTCTATTTTTTTTATTTTCCATCCATCTGCCAGTTGACATTTATAACAGGTTTTCCTTGCTGCAAGGCATCTGGTATTTTTAACATGTGTATATTCAGTGTAACATGTGTATGTTAGCATAGCTTCAGGTAGGTTGATAAGAGGCGGGTTTACAATGGCAGGCGACAGATGGTAGGATCAGCAGGGAGGAGAAGATGGTGTGTTTGATGACTATATAAATACAACCCAGTTCCTTTAGTCAGGCTGGTAAATAACACTAAATGCCTTTTTATACTGTTTAGCAAATGTAATAAATTCTTAAATCTCATAAAAAAAGTAAAAAACATGCAGAAATACCTAGAGATAAACTAGTTCCTGAGAAAAGTCATTCTCCCACCAAGTGAATGACAGATTATGTTTGTTTAACTAATAGACACAAGCTTTACTCTTCCATGTTTTAGCTTTTTGCATAATTTATACTTTTATAAGTATTTACTTTTATAAGTAGTAGTCTTTAATGAGACATCACTAAATCAGCAAGATGTATCACACTGAATTGAAATGCAACAATCAAACCCTTTTAATATTTCCTGAGAAGCTTTAGCATTATTGCACTTATATCAAAGTCTTTGAAAATGGAAGGTCCTTTGCCATCAGCTGAACTTTAGTTCCCTCCTAAGGTTCAATTCATTACTCTCACTAGATCATTCTGAAATGTTACCAAAATACACAACAACCAAAAGTTAAACATTTGAACAAAGTATATTTTGATAGTGATTCAATAGTCAAGTTAATGCCAAAGGTATCATCTCACAGACTTTCATGTTCTTTTCCATTTCTCTCCCAGGAGAAATGCATTATGGAGAACAAATACAACATGGCTAAATGGACTTTCCATAACCTCTGCTCAAGTTAAGTAGTCCTGAAGCCACATTCAGAACCAGATCGTTGCAAAAACAAACTGTTCTACAACATTTTCTCTGAGTTTACAGGAAACTTTGAGATGCCAGAGACTAGAGGCTATCAGTTGAGAGAAAAGGCCATTAGCTTTGCTGATGCAGGCCTAATATGTTTTTTAATTTTGCTAATATAACACAAAAAGCTGTGTCTTACCATTTTGAATAGTTCTCACCATCTAGATTGGATGTCTTGCACAGCAGAAAAAGCTTTGTGTAATGTAAACCAATCGTTGCATTATGGCCTTTCCTCTCAAAAGACAGTTTGCTCCTCTGCTCGCTTAAACTGATTATTGCCGTGTCCCGTGTTAATCTGCAATGATACCACTGTGTGAGATTAAAAAAGGAATCACTGAGGCTACCCGAATGTAACCTCAGGGATGTCATGTATATATATATATATATCTCAGCCTGAGGGTAAAATCCTCAAAACCAAACTCTTTGAAACATGTTTGTACATCTTACTAAATGTTTATTTTGCATCATCATCAATAAAAGCTTTTTAACATTTTTATTGATGATTGATGTGTGCTGTGGTCCTTTAAAGAGAAGAATCTATAGGTGGTCAAACCTCAAAAAATGGAGAACATCACTGTTGTCTTATCTTAAAGTGACTTTAAGCTAGGTTTGTCAGTAAAAAAAAATAGAAGGTGTCTCATATCTGCAGTGATAGTCAGACTTGTGAGATGAAAATGAGAGCACACGTTAGACCCAAAAAGGCACATTATGCTTTTCCTGAGTGGATTCTGTTGTGAATGTTGGTAGAAGCTCTAGGCTCATAATACTGAAAGATTTTTTTTTCTCCCACTCTCCCCCTATAATCTTCCCTCTTAGGAATAGGCCATTTCCAAAGTAGATAATCAAAATAATCGTCAGTGTGACATCGAGGAGTCAAATAATTTTTTTGATATCTATCAGGTCTTTAATTAGTTTTACTTCTTATAAGAAAGGGCATTTTGTATAACAGCTAAAGCTACAAACCACTCTGTAAATGGTTTGCAGCTCAGAAAAAATGTTGTCTTGTAGATTATTAAAAATGAACGGGTTTGTAAGAAATCTGTAAATAAACACAAATTGTTAAATTGAAGAACTTTTCTTCATATGTACGTGTGTGGAATGGTGCAATGTATGCTTCAGATTGAAATCATAATAGTGGTAAATTATTACACATTTTTTATGTTTAACCATGTTTATGTTTATGAAGAATTATTCTTTGTAAAATAATCTCCAGAGGTTTAAGAGAGGTTTCTAGAACAGAGCTGGCCTTCTTTATTAGCTTGTTGAGCTTTTTTCAATGTCATTTTTCCCTGATGCAGTTATCCCAGCAGCTGATGGCAGAGGAGATCACACTCTCCACAACAGACTTATAGGAGATATATAACACATTGGTGCAAACAATGAACGACCTAAACTTCTGTAAGAAGTACAGTCTGCTCTGTCATTTTTTTCATTGATTTTTATGACTGATTGTTACTGTTAATCCCAACATTCCATTTTCCAAAAAAAATGTAAGGTGCTTGTTAGCATTAATATGGAATGTGGAAAAAAGAAAATATGAAAATAAAGCTAACAGAAATTGTAATAAATAAAAAGATGGTTTCATAGATCATACGAGCAAAAGGCTTTGTAACCCTACCATTATCATTTACTATTATTACATAATTGCATGTTTTCTGACTGGAAAAGTGTTTGCCTGTTAAAATTCTGCTTTTGAGACTGCTTGAACAGATAAAAACCTTATAATGTATAATTTTACCTATTATTTTTAGCTATTTTCCCTTCATTTCGGATCTGTGATAATGAATTATAACCTGGGTTTTCAATAGAATAAATAATATTAAATTTTATGATAAAACATATAAATATTGTCTTATATTTTTGTTATATCTCCTACCACATTCTGTAGCTTGGATTCAGCAACAGAGAAAGACAGTTGGCTCCATTGAATAAATGGTTCTTTTATCTGACAACAGCTGACAGCAAACTGTCAAACGGTTAGTCCACCCAGCCAGCGGAGAGCAAACAGGGAGCCAGTTGTGTCTCCTAGCTTATTATAAACCTGTCAAACTATCCCAGGATCAAAAACAATTTACCCATTTACTCAAGTGTGTAGTCCACATGAACCTGTTCATACAACACGCAAAAAAGAGGTGTAACTAATGTTTGTGGCACGGCTGAAAAATGAGGTTATATGATACGTCAAAATGAAATCCTTGTGCTAATCAGAATTTTGCAGTTCCAGTCTTGCTTCATTTACTGTTAAAATGCAGCTAAACGCATTCTTACAGAGAGGGATTAAATGTGTTTTACTGAATGAGCTTGAAAAAAATTACACATCCTATATTCTTGCCTGTGCTCAGAGATACGGAGAGAAAGGCAAATGCTGAATCAATGATCAGCCAATTGACTCAGCTTAACCATGCCAGAGTTGGAAATATATAATTACCATCTAAAATGCTTCACCTGCTCATAAAGCAGTGTCAAGCAATAATGTTCAAAATAGAGGAACATAAAATCATATGGCTCTCCAGGAGACAATTTAAAAACAGCTTATGTGCCAGAAACAGCCTACCTGAGAAATGGATGAACTGGTAAGAAGAGGAGTAAACTGACAAGAAGAGACATTTTCCAACAGGTTAATTGCTTGCATTAAAGGGGAGCTTTACTCATGCTGATAAAGCAGTATCTTAATGACTGTGCACAAACCTGGCCTCTTTGACAAGAAAGTCGGGCAAGTGAGGTAGATGGTAATGAAACAAAACTACAAAACCCCTCCAGAAAAGCCAAATAACCCGGGGGTATTTTAAAAACCTTGGATATTTTGCTTTGGGAGAAGCAGAAGGTTTATGTTTCCTCTATAAATGGATTCAGATGAGTCAATCAACAGAAGATAAAGAGCTACATAGATACCTTTCAGATATTCACAGCCATGGATCCATGTCTGTTGAAGTCTTATGCTAAGAGGTAAAAAGCGAAATATTTTTGAGGTTTGGAATATCTGTCCAAACTTTGACAATATGGCAAGCTTCTCTGTTTTATATACTGCGGTAAACCGATACTTATCTGCAAACACTATATTCACACTTTCCATTTTCATGTGTTATTCTGTTAAATCAAAGCTAAAGCAGTGACAAAATCAACAGAAATATAAGATAGCAAACACCTCATGCTGTCACTATCTATCGACTTATCTCCACTGCTACAGTGTGAAGAGAAAGTCAAAAGAGTAGAGGTGTCTAGAGATGTCTAACTAAGATGAAATCTATTCTTTCAAGGGCTTTTTAAAAGTGACTGATTATCACGACCTGTACAAAATCTAACTCATGATAGCTGACAGTGGACTATCTGGGAATCTATGACTCTGCAACCCCCAGAGAGCAATGTCTTGAGGCCTATTTCTATCTGTGTGGCTTGAGAAGCTGTTATATACAGTACCTGCTCAAAAATTATTGTTTGATCTACTGAATCTGGTCTTTCCCTGGCTTTTTATTTCACCTTTAACGATGACATTCTCTGTGACAGAGATGGTTTTAAGTCCATCAAACACAGTGTCTAGTTCACTCATGACCATTATGCATGGTGTAACGATCAGGTACTAAAAAGCGTTCTTCCCTCTCTGGAAGAGGCACAGGCTGCTCTCAGCTCTCTGGTGTCAGCATAACACAAGCCTGTGCAAACCACTTTTGTGCCAAAGGGGGCAACACGCACAAGACACAGCTCATCATAATCAAAGGTAGACCAGTTTCAAACAGCCTACAACTGGGAAATACTCATTGATGTTGGCCTGCAGCTCCTATTTTCCTACAGAGATTGTAGTAACAATTCTCAGACTTTACATTATTGCTCTGGTGTTCTTCTATGAACAAAGTATCTTCTTACTGAACTCTCCGTCCCTTGGGAGTATAAAAGATATAAGATAAAGGCCTGTGCTACACTGAGCTTGCAGTAGAGGGTGAACGGCATTGCTTGAACACCAAGTCCGTCCGGTGGACTGAGGTGGGGTGCAGAGGGTTCAATTACCAATCGAGTGCTAAAAGAAAGGGGAGTTGGAAGCAATGCCAAACCATCAGAGCTATGTCAGAGGCTGCGGAGAAAAGTAATCAGTGCTTGTGGTTTTAGAGAAAATACCCCTGATCGGCTTCAGTGGTTTATTGCTAGGATTGATTACCCTTGCATGACCTTCCTCTGCAGAGGCTGTCTAGTAGTAAAAGGCAGAAAAACCAAATGACCCTGATGTATGCTGCTGAAGATGTACAGTACCTATATATCAACGCTTTTGCAGAGGGCATCATAATATCAAGTCTTTTCATTGATAGGTGCCTGCCCCCACAGAGAATGCTTGTAAATCTCATTCTGTGTATATAAAAAACAAAGACCAGAAATATTTTAAAACTGCTGCATTCTGAAAAAAATTCTGAAGATAGAACAAGATTTTTTGCCTGTTGAAATTTTATTCAAATATTAAACTGGGACTTGGTATTTGTTAAACCCTATCTCTACATTTATTGTATAGGTATAGGTCACTACATGATTATGAAGATTTGTGTAGAATAGTAATTAGCTCATGGCATTTTTTTATTAACCCCAAACTGTGTAGCACATACGAATCTCAGCACTTGATGCATTATACAGTTCATTGTGATACAACTCCAACCAAAGGAGGAAAATCCTAAGTCAAAAAAAATTATTTCGAAGATCACGTTTTCCTAAAACACGATGTGCCAAGTCATGTTGAGGCCCTATATAAAATGCCTCCTAGTATAATATTACATATATCCACTTGAAAAACTCTGACATAAAGATCTTTTTTGGTCTATTTACTCTTGTATGTATAGATTTTCACCCTCATCTCAGAACATGTGCTTTGATGTGTGACACGGTTGCCTCTCTGAGTGTAAGAAACCTCCCACACACATGTTCACTGTGATCAATGTTTCATCAGTCAGTGTCAGAGTGAGAACCAGAGTGGGTATGCAAGCGGTGCATGCATGTGTCTTCATTTAGAGAAGTCAATAAATGATAGATTAGTTTAAACAGTGGTCATGTTGAACTGGGGGAATTTAAAGCAGTTGTTCTACTGTATGCTCAGTTAGGCTGCTTTATTATTCAGGCTTACTATAAAATATGTTTAGCAATTTTTTGGATCAATGCAGTTAATGCTGTTGGGTGATAAGCAATACTGAGAGCCTTTTATTTAGTACAGTTCACCAGTATCAGAAAATAAAAATGTAGGACATGGAAATAATATCTAGCCTGTCTGACTGTGACCAAAATTCCAATTTGATCCGGGAAATAAAGTGGAATAAACACGTTCTTTTATAATGTTGTAAATAGCTAAATATAACATCACCTTTATACTTCTCAGTTTATTTATCTTTTAATAATTATCAACCTCTGTATTGACCCTGCTTTTGTCCCATGGGATGGGAATTTAAAACGTCCTCAACACAGTCTATCTGTAGTCTTAAGTAATTGAATAAATATCTAATTATGTCCGCCAAGGAGGTTATGTTTTCATCGAAATAACTAATTCCCGATGGTTACATAAATAGGTACAAGATGGTTTGTTTTTGAATTCAAATTGGATATAAGTCTGCACAAAACGGTAAGGTATAGGTACAGAATCAGGGTGTGAAATGCCAAACGGGCAAAATAATATTGAGACATTTTCCTGTACGGCTGTAAATAAAGACTGAAAGCTGTAAAGTTGGCCTATATTAAGCCATCAGATTTTTAAATTACATTGCCTTACAGCAGCTAAGAAGCTTCCCGCTACTATACCAAGAGGGAAAGGAATGTATACGTGCATAGATGTGGAAGAGGCAGCCAAGTGGGATAATTTAACTAACTGTAGAAATCTATACAATTCATGTTCCCAAGAGCTTCTGTGATGTAATATGATGACAGAGTCAATTGAAGGCAGGATCTGAGATGTAGAGGTTTGTGTGTGGCATAACATATGAATGTGTGTTCAAATACAACATGTAATGGTTAGAGTTAATACCACATCTCAGATATAATTCAGATTAACAATTTCACAAGATTTTAAAAACCAAAAAAAAAACAAAACAAAAAACTGAACTCAAACCTCCTGGACTCCTTGTGGTATCTTGCCTTTTGTGCCTTGCAAAAGTATTTATACATCTTTAAATAACAAACCTTATTGTATTTGCCTTATAGCAAAGTAGTGTACCATTAGATACACACATATGATATATATTTCTTATTCTTCAAATAAAAACTGAAAAATACAATGTGCATTTGCCTAAAGTGCTGTTAACTCCACCTACTACAAATCTCCTGCGTAGGCCTCAGAGCTTTTTTGTTTTTAGAGAAAATCACTCAACATTTAACATGATGAGACTAAGGCAGGCAGGTCATGGATAAAGCCGTACAGACCCTTAAAGACCTGTATTGCACACCTGGAAACTTACAAATACACCACATTCCAGTGAAACCAATGGGTGAGCAGAGAAGCAGCTAAGAGGCCAATGGCAGCTCTGGAGGAGCTGCAGAGATCCACAGCACAGGTGTGAGAATCTGTGAACATGGCCACAGTCAAATGTAAACCCTTTATTTAAAAGTAAGAAGGATGAAACTGTTTGGGAAATAAACTTAATTGAAGTCCAGTTTTCAGTTTGCCACTAATCTTGCAGTGGACTCAACAAGCAGAAGATGCTCCCCTGGTCAGATTGGGCCCAATATGCTAATTCTCAGCCAACACTAGATATACAGTTATTTTTTCTGTTCTTTTTTCTTCTTGTATATGTACTGTATGATGTGTGACTGTGTCTGCTCGTTCATTAGTGCATTAAGCCGGCATGCTTTGAGATTATGTATTACCGCTATTCATTGTTTTTTTTTGTTTGTATTTTTTTAATAGTTAAAGTTTTGTTCAAATTGAGACTTGCAAAAATAAATTGTTATCACTGTCTCTTTTTCATCACGTAAATCTAGGACGGGAACGCAGTATCAGCCTGAAGAATTGTCCCCAGCTTGGTTAGACGGATGTCAAAATAATCACTGCATTTAGAAACCTGTGTCAGATGAGCTCTACTTATTCAAAGCATATTAATCCCATATAAACCAATCAAAATCCAGAACTGCAGGCTACATGTAAAGCCAGCTATGATCAGATCCCTCTGTATGAATTGTTTCATACTGAGGGATCTGGTCTTTGAAAAACTAAATTAAACAAAGATTTTTAACACATGCAGAGGATATGAACGGATAAAAATCCTTTATGCTGGCATCTATAATATCAAGTAGCAGCATCAAGGTCTCCTGTTTCAGATATTAGCCAGTGTGAGGTATTCTGTTTTGTTTTCCATCCAAGAGAGTACAAGGAAACTTATCACACCTCTGGGAGAAAAACACCTGAGTAACTATGCTGCTCTGACAATCCATCTGTTGTTGTTGCACCGTCTTCCACACAGTTAGCTGGTAAACAGCACAAAAAGCCTCCCTCCCATCTTTACACAGAGCCATACTGCAGTCAGGTTTGATGTGTTACACTGACATGCACCTATTTATCACACAGCGAAAGATAAATCTGTCAGAGTGAAACAGCAAAGAGCTTTGCTGAATAAACACAACATGCAAAAAGAGTCGGTCTTAAGAATAACAGAAATGTATTGGAACATGAGGACAGCAGGAAAAAGGAAATATATTCACAGTCCTAATATAAAAGGGGAAACTGCTTGATATATTTCACTGGGGGGTTTTCTTGTGCTAAAGTTCAGAGAAAGGTTGTCGTAAAACAAGTTCAGTTTTTTTCTGTGTTTAGTCAAAGAAAAATACAGAAAAACTTACTGGTTAGCACAATGAGGATGCTTGACAAAGCAGACACCTGCTCTATTGGAGAAAACTGAATTTATTTAATTTCCATTTGGGATAAATAAAGTATTTTTGAATTTAGAATTGGATTGCTTGGATCAACTGTATAATTAAACATATTAAAACAAAGGATAGCTTTGATTTCCATCGTCTCAAAATATTACTAGTTCTGGCATCTTCTATCCGAAATGCTACAAGATAGGGTAACTAGACATTTGCACAATACTGAAAATCTGTGAAATAGCTTAAGATAACATAAGACAGCAAAAGCAAATGCTAAAACAGGGTGCCCATACAGAAATTTATAGCATGCTGGAAATTTAAAAAATAAACTCAATATTGCAAGTCTTGCTTTGTAGAGGGTTTGGTGTTGGACAGCATTAGAGAATGTCTAGCTGTCTCACTGCACTATCACTGCTCTCATTTTTCTTTCCCTCTATTTCCCAGAGGAGTAGGAGGAGAGGAGAGAAAAATCTGATACCCCACCTGCTGAGGTACTTCACACAGGGAAGGAAAACATAATCTGAACGCCATCTGTGATCACAATACACAAAACAAAAACACTGATTATATCTGCTCCTATTCTGACAAAAAGGTAGATGGGAGAATTTGATATCTATAGTGTCTGTAAGGGAACATAACCTGTAGTCTGTTTACTTCTTGGTTTGGATAAATCAGTGAATTTGTGCACATCTCTTTACATGCTTTAAAAGCAAGCTGTCGTGTAAGTTCCCATTTAACACCATATCCAGACACATTTGGGAGGGTGTCTGAAATCCTCCAGCAGCTGATTTCAGATTCATCTTCCTCTCTCTTCACTTCTGATGTATCCTCTGAGACTAAACAAGTTCCACCCCTGCTTGTAAAACGATGCACTAGTTCATGTTTGTCCTTAATTTGCAATTATTATTATCATCTAGTATTTGCTACACAAATATCTCACCATGATGATCAGTAGCATTTATTTGTAGTTGCTACTCAAAAAAAAAAGTCAGCTGGGAAATAACGTCTTTTTATGATGACAAAAATTAACAAGTTTGAAGGTGAATCATTTTAATATGCATCTAAAGAAGATTCAGAATATTGTAAAGTGAGTGGGATGGGGTGGGGTTATATAAGCTGATACTGATTAGGAATAATACTTTGGAATTTTTGGATATTTTTGTAGATAGATATCTGCATCTCTTTAAGACATCATTCTCTGTAATCAGTCCAAATCTCTTGACTTTCATTTAGGTTTGTCATTACTGGGTCATTTATTGTATATCCAACCTCTTCTCCCATCTCTATGCTGCAATTTTGGATTTTATTGCAATTTGCATTTTATTTCTAAAGTCTTGTTATCAAGCAGGCGATGTAGAGGTCTGAAGTGTTTGATCATATTAAAAACTGTACTGTACTTTGAAGATTCCATTTTATCTGGAAATAAAAAAACAGATAATCAGAGTCCTCTTAAAAGCCTCCCGCAACAGCAGAGTCTGCAGATGTAGTTCTAAAAATATGCTACAGTAATATAAAATATGGCTTCAGGGGCCCCTTGACACTCAGGTTGCTAGGTTGTGTTTACGCTTATCCGGAGCATTGTGTACATTGTGGTACATGGTTCTTATGAAAAATGCTGTTTTTACTTGCCTTTCTGCAACCTTTGCAGTGTTTGTTGATTTGCTGGGTAAGGACTGCAAAATGTGGTCTTAAAGACATGAAAGTTTCTCAGAATAAGACAATAATGTTATCAGAGGAATACACATTTCCAGAATGCAGAACTGGTTTTTGTGAGACCAGAAAAAGCCTATTTTCAGGCTGAGCGGTTTCTTTCGGCCTGTTACACATTCAAAAGTCCAATTTTATCCATTAAAAATGCTCCATAGCTAAGCAATTCACTCTGATAACTAAATATATTTACTGTGGGTATTTCTGCTCAGAGAATACTTCAAAATAAATATAGTGATATCAGTAAAAAAAACGAAGTCAGTAGAGCCATATATAACTTACTAGGTAAATGAAGAGGAAAATACTTTTAAATCCTAAAGGTGACCTCACCACTGCAGAAACGTTGATGTGTTGTTTTTCCTGTCAGGTTATCAACTGCTTACTGTCATGGAACATGCTCAACTAAAAGATTTTTTGGGAAACCTCCAGCTAAAGAAGGAAAATATTTACCGTTTATAATATATTTGCAGAGAATATATGTTAGAAGGTTAAAAAGCTCAGAGCCACCATCTACACTGTTGCTAAAAGTATTTGCTCACCTGCCTTAGCTCACATGTCAGCTTAAGTTTAATCTCATTTTTAGGCCATAGGCGTTCACTATGATGTCTGCCCCCCCTTTGCTGCAGGAAGGCTGTCCACAAAACTTGCCCATCAGATTTCCAGATAGAGGATCATCATTTGTTACTTCAGAGAACCTGTTTCCACCGCAGTACTGCGGTGTTGTGCTTTACATCACTGTATCAAATGCTTTGCATTGCACTTTGTGATGTACGGCTTGCATGCAGCTGCTGGACCATGGTAACTCACTCCAAGATCTCTACGCACTGTTCTTGAGGTAATCTGGAAGCCAGATGAAGTTTGGGGGTGTATAGCGATTGACTCAGCAGAAAGCTTACCTCTTTACACTACGCATCGTTTCCTTATGATACCACTGACATGTGGCATCCTATCACAGCTCCTTTGAGCGACACATTCTTTCAGTAATGTTTGTAACAGTCTGCATGTAACAGCGCTTAATTTATACACCTGTGACCATTGAAATGATTGCAACACCTGATTCCAATAATTTGGATGGGTGAGCAAAAAATTTTGGAAATAGAGTGAATTTCCCTCTGATCAAATAACAAAGTTGGTTAAACTACATAATTTCCCTGGCGCATATTTCACATTAACTCAAGCCTCCTTATTATCCATTTGAACTGATTAGAATGATTACACAAAAGGGAAATAACTGAATATAAGGTTCAGAAAGGCTTGCAGTCTCAAATATATTCATTTATCCAGACTTCAAGTATAATTATTTCAGTGACTCAGTCAAACATGATTTTGCAATACTCCAAACAAGGATAAGGAAAGTGAGGATGTGAAAACACATCAGACCTCATTTTAAAAAATGCTGATATCCAAACAACAAAAGTTACCATGTAATTTGATGAAAATGAAAATGATCTACCTACTGTGGGCTTAATCCAAAGTCACTTAGAAACAATGTTCTAAAATGTCATTGCAGAAACCCAAAATAAAACTTAATAATTTGTTCTGTATATCAAGATATGGTCCTTATGAAATGACAAACAATGTCTGGGGTTTCACTTCCCAGGCCATCTCTGGGCTCCTGTACAATCTGAGGGGCAACCAGTTAATGTTGGATGAAACTAAACATGATATTTTAGAGATGTTCTATTGGATTTTATCCAGCAGAGCATGGAGGCCACTCAATAGTATCCATGTTGTAGGCAGTATAACATTTCCACTAGCTTCTCTAGACCCTTTCAAGTCTGTCACAGTGGTTTAGAGTAAATTTGCTTTCATCTGTGAAAAGGGCCGTGTCTTGTTCTATGGAAAATGGCAGTCAAGCTCCAGGGGGCCGGGCAGTGAGAACAGAGCCTTCTAGAGAATGCCAGGACATCCTAATGAAGTCTGTTTCTAATGGTCAAACATACTCTGACCAAAGGCCTGCTGAAAGTTACTTTCTACTGCTCGTGCAGCACTCATCCTGTTCCTCATTCCACAAAGAAACAATGACCCTCACCCTGCTAATGGGTTAAAGACCTTGAAAGGCCATGTGCGGTACTCCTACGGTAACTGCTTGTCTCATGGAATCTCCTCCATGCTCTTACTGTACAGGGAGTTGTAGAAAATATAAAAATAATAACTCAAAAGGGGTAAAAAAAATAAGACATGAAAACATGCTTGTGGTCTCTACCTGCAAAGGCATTCCTGCTTTTAGGAGTTGTCTCATTTGATTTTAGCAGCAAAAAGATGTTACCCATTCTTCCCCCAGAAGTTAAATTGACTTAATATTGTCCTCTGACTGAAGAGTTATCCTGTGTATAATGCCTCTTTGTTCTTCCTCTACATGGTTTGTTTTCCATTACAACTCACTTGCATAGTCTGTGGCAAGGCTGCTCAGTCTACCGCTCTTATTTATAAC
>JAUZNJ010000040.1:116704-127567 GCA_034780135.1 Jordanella pulchra
CATTAAAAACTCCACATTCTGTGAGCAGTGACTCTCGGTGGTAGCAGAGTCTGTGCACCAAGCTTTGTTAATGTAAATGCACTTTGTAAATGCACAAGCCTCCGCCTCTGGTCTTGTTGGAGTCATCTGCTATTCTGTCGGCTCGGTGTGTGTGGGGTCCAGTTAGCTGGATAGCATTGTCCGGGCAGCTGTTGTTTAGCCATGTTTCGGTAAAAACATGACATTTGATTCCATAATCCGTCTGTCGCTCGTGATGGATAGTCGTAACTCGTCCATTTTATTGGCCAGAGAACGGACATTGGGAAGGAAAATGCTGGGTAAAGGGAGCCGGTGTGGTGCCGGAGTGCTTTAGCCTAACTCGCACCCCTCCATGCTTACTCCACCTTTGTTTACGTTCTCAGCGCCGCCTGCGTATACTTCCACCCAGCTGGGAGAAGTGGGCAGCCACCGGTGTTCTGGAGATCTCTGGGATGAGTCGGAGATTGGCGATAAAAGTGTCAGCATTGTAGTTCCGAAGGTCCAGAACCTCATGTCTGCTATAGCACAGCAACGCAGTGCAGTTCTGGGAAAAAAGTCTGGTGATAATTAGGTAGAAAACCACTAAATAGCAGGTCCTGGAGAGAGACTGAGCCTTGCGTTGTTCACGCGCCGCTATCTTAGTCTATTGTTTGTGGTTGTGGTAAGATTATTTACAGTCAGGGAGTGTTCAGATTGGATAAGTCTCCTCTTTGTCTGAACATCCACACATGTCATTCTGGAACTGAGAGGTAACCTCTGGTCGGCAGGCTCTGCTTGTGCCAAAAGGAGTTGACTAATTGACCTTAGTTGGGTTTAGCTAGGGTCCAATCCCATATATGTGTGTGAGACCTTTGATAACTTGTTCTTGGAAAGTGCATCAGAGGTTTTGGCATGAGGGGAGCCTACTGTCTTCAGCACAAGATAGTCTCACATTGATATAGTAGGAAATGCACACACACACACACTAAAAAAGACAAAGAGTTCATGTTTACAGATATACAGTGGAATACATATGGGTAGAGGCTCTATTCAGAGGAAAACAGCCTCACTCCCTCAATATCTTTCCACACAAAACCATGGCACGCGCCTTTCAGACACCTCAAACACTATGATGTTGGAGAAAGAAGGTCCTCGTGAAAGGCGGGGCTCTTTGGAAAGCTTTCTGTCGGAGAGTTAAACAAGACTGTGTTTTTGAATGACGTTGTAATTAGAAATAAGTCAGTTTCCTTTCCTGGGATATCAGTGAATCGATCCAAACAGAATTTTCCAAGTGTCTAGATTTCATTTGAAACGAAATTACCACTGGCAACCACACGGTTACATCAAATCTTGTTTCTGTGTGGACAGAGCCTACGTACTGAGCGGAGTGAGATCTTCATTGGGGTAACAGCATCAGAGCAAATGACTAAAAGAAGCTAATAAAGAAGGTCAGCTCTGGCTAGTAACTCCTTAAGTGGCTTAAATCTAAAATACATCATAGATTAATAATACACATGACTGCAGTCCAATACTAGAGCGGTGTGCAGGAATACAATACAAAACCAAAGTTAAAAGTTTCTTATCCTCAACATTCTACATCATATGACATTGCTTCGCCACAGTTATATCCATTCCCTTGTCCTTTCACAGCCACTGGAAACAGAAATATTGTTTAATACAACTGCAGGTGACCAGGAGATCAGGATTTTACCACGCTGGTGCTCATGGGAAATGCTGTCCTTCTTCAGGCAAAACAATACAGCTTTTGTCCACTGGAGGAGCCAAAATCAATGAAATCTGAAAGTTCTTTAGAACTGCTTTAAATCAACCTTGTTATAAACACTTCTTTACCATCTGGATATCGATGTACGCTTAGACATTTATTAGAATTATGGTTGTCTAACCAGTAATTTATGAACACCAGGACCAATGAGGTCGTTGTGAAACATATCAGGGAAAGAGTTGTTGTGATGTTACTACCAGTGTGTGTTTCTTTTTCAATCTTTTTAATCTTCTTAGCTTTCCTTGGTGAAGATAACAGATTTCTCAGGTCAAATATGAGGAATGAAAGACACTAATTCATTCTTGTATAAGACTTAGTGAGGAGCTCACCACATCTGGAAGCTGACAGGTAGCTGTACCATCCTCACAGGGATTTTTATGACTACCATCGGCTCCTTTCTGCCTCTCTATCAGGCTGAAAAAGGTATTTAAACCAGACATAAGATTTTCATCTGTTTCGATTAATATTTACCGGCTCTGTTTTTAACAAAGCCCATAAGCCTGATGCCTGCCTTTCATTTTTAATCCTTTCTTCAAAATAGAAAATATGTCCAATAAATAAACATTAAGTATTTCAGAGAAAGATAAAACAACAAGTTCTGAAACCCAGATTTACATTTTGTTCAAGTCAAACTGCTGTGTTGGAAGATGGCACCATTGGCAGGGCCCGCTCTAAGTAATTCACATTCACTCAGTCATCCAGACAGACCATTAGCCCTCATTATCTTCCACCCATCAGCCTCTCAAATGAACAGCAAAGAGAGAAAAAGGCCCACGCAGATAAAAGGGAGATTAGAAGATGAGTCAGCTGCTGGAAAGATCGGAGCAGTCCTTAGGTTCTGGCCGAAGTTGAACTCGGAAAAGGAGAAAAGATGTGGACAATAGCTAATCTTAAATAAAATGAGTACTAACATGTGGCACAAAATACATAAATCATAACTGTCATTCTGATTCAGACTTTCTGTGTTTGAATGCAAACATGGAGGAAGCAAGCTGTGTTTTGGTTACTTAAGGGGAAAATATAAGATTTATTTGTAAAGCCTGGAAAAGAAGACTGAAGGTTTTATTCTGTTACAATTTAAAAATGGTCATATTCACATGGCAGCTGCAAACTGAATATTTCCAACTTCTCCTGCTCTTTCTGTATGTGGAGTCATAGGTCGACACTAATAAACCAAATCACCATTAAATCCATCACAGAATTTTGCTTTTTTTTAACCAGGTAAACCTACAGGTTAAGAAAATATTAAAACATTACGATACCTAATGGCAGTCAGGGTGCAGTTGTCTAGCCTGTATAAGTCTGTATGTCCCTCCATAGATATGCCTCCCCAGACCATGACTGACCCACCACCAAACCGGTCATGCTGAACGATATTACAGGCAGCAGAACGTTCTCCATGGCTTCTCCAGACCCTTTCACGTCTGTCACATGTGCTCAGAGTGAACCTGCTTTCATCTGTGAAAAGCACAGGGAGCCAGTGGTGGACTTGCCAATTCCGGTGTTCTGTGGTAAATGCATCCATTGTTGCAGGCAGTGAGCACAGGGCACGCTAGAGGACGTCGGGCCCTCCGGCCACCCTCGGGAAGTCCGTTTCTGATTGTTTGGTCAGAGACATTCACAACAGTGGCTTGCTGGAGGTCATTTTGTAGGGCTCTGGCTGTGCTCCTCCTGCTACTCCTTGCACAAAGGAGCAGATACCGGTCCTGCTGATGGGTTGTAGACCTTCTACGGTCCTGTCCAGCTCTCTTGGAGAAACTGTCTGTCTCCTGGAATCTCCTCCATGCTCCTGAGATTCTGCCGGGAGACACAGCAAACCTTCTGGCAATGGCACCTATTGATGTGCCATCCTGGAGGAGTTGGACTGGACTACTGCAACCTCTGTAGGGTCCAGGTATCGCCTCATGTTAACAGTAGTGAGAGTGACCCTAGCCAAATGCAAAACTGGTGAAAAACAGTCAGAAAAGATGAGGAGGGGAAAAAATCTCAGTGGCCTGTTGTTAATTTAATTTGACAAAGCCCAAATGCAGAACACCACAGGACACAAATGGAGTTTAGAAGATTTAATGAAAGAGCTACAAGAGGTTCTAAAACTGGTTCCAGGTGAGAGGTAAACAGTTCCGGGGATCTGGTCACACTGAAAAGATAAGGGTTGGTGGTGAGTTCAGGGAGTTACACTGTGTGGGAAATTAGAGCACTGGAAACAGTATTACTTTGTAGATGGTTTGGTTGGTTCCATGAGGAGAAGGTTTTGAAAGGGTTCTTGGTGGAGGGTGAGAAATGAATCCAGGAGGTCCAAGGGTCCACAGGGAAGCAAACGAAGCTTGGCTGTGAGGGAAGATGGAACAGGCTGACCGTGCCTGAAGGGGACGATGACGCTGAGACTGCTGGCAGACAAACTGAGTAGAGAGGAGGCTTTTCTTGAGGGTTTGAGTTATGGAGGCGGCAACCAGTGGGTAACATCCATGGTGTTGAAAAAGCAAGGAGGCAACAAGCACAAGAGATCAAACACTCAGAGATCTTGCTGGATCAATCACCTTAGGAGACAAGAAACAAAGAGGATCACTTGGAGACAGGGAAAAACAAGAAACCAGGAGCTCACGCTGTAAGGCACTGAATACCATAGCTGGCAAAACACTCAGGCTCCGAGGTACAGTTCTCAGCGTCATATGAAGCCCCACTAATGAGGTCAGGTAGGTAGCAGCTGGTGGAGAACCGCTCCCAACAGAACCAGTGGCTCCATCTGCTGGGGGAAAAGGAGAACACAAAAGAAAACAAAAACAGAGGATTCCAGAACCCTGACAGTTTTAGTCCTTTGCTGGTAATGAATATTGCAGCTCTTTCTCATAAGTGAGTCAATTGATTTTTGTTCTATAATTAAAGGCTTGATAATAATAAGAAGAAAAACATGATTTTCTCTGTCTAAAAAAATGTAAACTTTATGGAGTTTATCTTCACTCACTGGGAGGAGCTGTGGAGTAAAAACATGGGTTTGATTCCAGCGTCCAGCATGAGTTAGCACTCTGAGAGCTTCCAGGTGACAGACGCCTCACTAATGCCTCATCAAAGCGACGAGTTGTCATAATACACGTCACAGCACCATGAGTGACATCTAATCAATACATTACCACAGTTGGGGGGTTATGGCTGTGTGCTGGGGGGCTCATTAGCCCAGTCTCCTGCAGTTCTGGCTCTGTAACTGGTTATACTGGACCACTGGGGTTTCATGTGTGTGTGGAAGAGGAAAAGAGCTGGGGCGTGTGTGTTTATTCCAGGGGATGACTCTGAATGTTTCCCTGTGATCCTCCATCATGTTCTGTGTACCAATGCATGTATATTTGGCTCTCTGTGGATTTGCACTACATGTAATTACAAACACATCTGAAGTGGTCATGTGGACTACAGGGGGAATAGCATTAACCTCTTGGCTTCACAGTTACTGCAGGAGGAGGAGTCGCTCAGAGATTACAGCTGCTGCTGCTGCTGCTGGGAGATGGCCGCTCCAACCAACCACATGCTTTTACTGCTGCACTTTATGGGAGCTTCTGTTTGCAGCTGGAGCTCCGTTTTAATGGCGTCTGAGCCCTCAAACAGACGAGTCAGAGGCAGCAGAATGTGGGCCACAGTGGGCGGGCAGGCGGGCGGGTAGAAAAACAGCTAAAACAAGCAGTACGTTAAAATGTGGCCCATATTTAACAAAACTGAGCTGATCTCTGATTTGTTCCCTTTCACCCACCTGCTCCATCCAATGACTGCATTAAACTGTCCAACCCTCAGACGGCTGTTTTCTTCACTGAGCCATAGGCATCCATCCCATCAGTAGTATTGGACATCATCCCGTGTTGTTTGGTGGTGGTGCTGGTGGTGGTGGTGGGGGTGCTGCAGGAGATGCCTGTATGTGAAAGTAAAGATCTTAAGACAAATGTGGAATTTAAAGGAGTTAATAGCTTAACTCCAGTGGAAAGAGACAAATCTGACAGCTTTGGTTTTAACATAATAGAATGTTTCCACTGACGTTAAAATACGCAAAAATACATTTGCTTAACGTAGCAAATAAACAAAAAGAAATCTCAATAAAAAAAAAAATCACTTTTGGAAGAGGCATTTTCTTTCAGCTGGGTCAAAACTGGGGAAGTTTTCTAAGACTTCAATGTGTTTGTGTGCTTTTGACATTTGCAGGATATGGACAAAGTTTGGGGCATAGTTTTCCTGGAAATGCAGCTGGTGTCGTGCTCTCTAGCTTTAGCCTCCGATCCACCAACCAGAAACTGCAGCTGTCTTTGCCTCTGCAGTGTTGGATATTAGCAATGAATTAGTCCTGCTTATACGTCTGCTGAGCTTTGTGCCTTTAAAAAGTTGCTCACTTGCCAAATCAAAGCTTGCTAGCAGTTAACTGTGAGCCAACTCTCAGGGCAGCAGTTTACATCATGGTTTGTCAGAACTGAAGTTAAAATCGAAACCGTCTGAAAATGAAACTAGAAATAGATTATTATAGAACACCTGTTTAAACAGTGTTGATGAATAAAGGTTATAGACGAGCTTCAGAGCCGATATGCATGGACACCAGTAACCTTCATCAAACTTTAGAGAAATTAAACCAAACACATTTGGAATTCACTGCATTATCCAATCTTTATGGGTTGTTTTTTTATTGGTTAACTTGACTTCATTTCCTTTCCTGATGAAAACCATGCAGATGTTCTCAGGTGTGAAATCCTCACAGCTTTTCTGGGATTTTGATCTGTCCTGATGTCTGTTTAAAGCATATTTGCTCTGCTGCCACAGAAGTTTCTTTACAGCTTTTTCATCTAAGGGCATAAAAGCGAAAAAATGAATGTAGAAATTGCTGTTACAGGACCATTTATCAGTTGAACTAAAGCTGAGTCTATTTTATAAAAGCTGTTTATTTTCACCAGGCAAACTTTAAGGAATATATATGTTTGTTTTGTTTTTTGTTGTTGGTTTTCCATGTCAGCACCCTGAAGTAGTGAAACTCAGTGAAAATCACTTCAAATGCCTCCATGCAGGTGCTGCTTTCTACAGTTTTACATTTAATTATTATTGGTGATGGTTGATAAACATACTTTCTTCATACTTTCTTTTTCCATATGTACCAGTACGTAAAGGTTCAGGAGGATTCCTCCTTCTGAGTATGAGGCTGGAAAGGCCCACATTCGGCAGCTGTTGGATAGTCAGGTGATTCGTGAGAGCAGTAGCCCCTACGCCTCTCCAATGTTAATTGTCAAAAAGAAGGGCGGAAGCATGCGCCTGTGTATTGATTATTGACAACTCAATAGTAAGACCCGTCGTGATACCTTCCCCCTACCCAGAATCGAGGAGTCTTTGGATGCTTTGTCTGGAGCTGTGTCGTTTTCCACTGTTGACCTAGCAAGTGGCTATAATCAAGTGCAAGTGATTGAATCTGATAGGATGAAGACTGCCTTCTCTACACCCTTTGGTTTGTTTGAATTTAAAAGAAAGCCATTTGGTCTGCACAATGACCCTAGTACATTCCAACGACTAATAGAGTGAATGTTTGGGTCTTAACATTGTCAGTCTCTGCTGTTTTATTTAGATGATATTGTGGTTTTCTCCTCTTCAGTAGACGAACATCCGCATCACTTGGAAGCTGTGCTGGGCCTGTTGAAACACAAAGGATTAAAAGTGAAGCTAGAAATAAAGTGCTTTCTTTAAAAATGAGGTGAAATACCGTGGTCATGTTATTTGAAGCCATGGGCTGTCCACAGACCCAGATAAAATGTCTCCTGTAAAGGACTGGCCTTGTCTCACCACAGTTTCACAACTGAGATCCTTCCTGGGGTTTGCCAGCTATTATAGACGATTTGTTGCAGGGTTCCTCAAAATGGCAGCACCACTCCATCGACTAGTTGCCGGGATGCAGAAGACACAAGGTCGGCAGCGACAACAGCCTTGGAGTGACCACTGGTCAGAAGATTATGAACAAGGCTTTAACCAGCAAAAAACCAGGTTGGTTGGTGCACCTCTTTTGGCATATGCAAATTTCTCTTTGCCATTTATTCTTGAAATAGATGCCAGTTACAGCAGCCTAGGAGCAGTTCTCTCTCAGGAGCAAGAAGGGAAGATCCGTCCAGTTGCCTTTGCTAGCCGAGGACTTAGACCGGCTGAGAGGAATATGTCCAGTTATAGTTCCATGAAGTTGGAGTTCATGGCACTATGTCAATGATGTCAATGTCAAATTTATTTATATACCACTTTAAAAACAGGTATAAAACTGTGCCAAAGTGCTGTACAATAATGACAATAAAAATAAAAGAAGAGTATCAAGCACTAGTTCAATTAAATGCCAAGGAAAATAAATGAGCTTTAAGAAGTGATTTAAAATGATCTAGGCTGTGGGCAGATCTAATTTGGAAAGGTAGATTGCTCCATAGAAGAGGAGCAGCAGCAGAAAAGGCCTGATCTCCTTTCCTCTAAAGTCGGGTCTGAGGAACACTCAGTAAGCTGATTTTTTGAACGTAGGGTTCTGGACACAGGCTGAAATTTTAGAAGGTCCCGAAGATAAGGGGGAGCTAATCCATTTAAAACTTTATAAGTTAATAAAAGAAACTTAAATTTTATTCAATAAAAAAACAGGAAGCATATCTAAAGAGGCCAGTATGGGCCTTATATGGTCACGCTGCCTTGTTCCTGTAAGAAGCCGAGCCACTGCGTTCTGGATCATTTGAAGTTGCTACATCTGTGATTTATCCAGGCCTCTATGTAACGAATTGCAATAATCCAAACGAGATATAATGACAGCATGGATAAGTCCTTCGAAGTCCTTAAAACAAAAATAAAATTTAACTTTGAGGATCTCCTCAACCCGGCTGACATGCCTTCCATAGTGGAAGAAGAGACTGGGTGTTCAGGGTTGGATTCGCTCATCACCCAGGCTGAAGTCACTGTGGTAGTCAAGAAACTGCACAGTGGCAGGGCCTCGGGGGTGGACAAGATCTGTCCTGAGTACCTCAGAGCTCTGGATGTTGTCGGGCTGTCGTGGCTGACATGCTTCTTCAACATCGTGTGTAGGTCGGGGACAGTGCGCCTGGATTGGCAGACCGGGGTGGTGGTTCCCCTCCATAAGAAGGGGGGCCGCAGACTGTGTTCCAATTACAGGGGAATCACACTTCTCAGCCTCCCCAGCAAGGCTTATTCCAGGGTCCTGGAGAGGAGAGTCAGGCTGATAGTTGAACCTCAGCTTCAGGAGGAGCAGTGTGGTTTTCGTCCTGGCCGTGGAACAGTGGACCAGCTCTATACTCTCTGTAGGGTTCTCGAGGGGTCATGGGAGTTTGCACAACCGGTCCACATGTGTTTTGTCGACCTGGAGAAGGCATTCGACTGTGTCCCTCGTGCCGCCCTGTGGGGGGAGCTTCAGGAGTACGGAGTCGGAGGCTCTTTACTAGGGGCTATCCAGTCTCTCTACAAGTGGATCAGGAGTTTGGACCGCATTGCCGGCATTAAGTCGGACTTGTTTCCGTTGTATGTTGGACTCCGACATAGCTGCCCTTTGTCATCGGTCCTGTTCATAACTTTTATGGACAGGATTTCTAGGCGCAGCCAAGGGTCGGAGAGGTTCTGGTTTGGGAACCAATGCATCTCGTCCCTGCTTTTTGCAGATGACTTGGTCCTGCTGGCTTCCTCCTGCCAAGACCTACAGCATGCACTGGGGTGGTTTGCAGCCGAGTGTGAAGCAGCCAGGATGAGAATCAGTTCCTCCAAGTCCAGGGCCATGGTTCTCGACCGGAAAAAGGTGGCTTGTCCCCTTCAGGTTGGAGGAGAGTTCCTACCTCAAGTGGAGGAGTTCAAGTATCTTGGGGTCCTGTTCACGAGTGAGGGGAGAATGGAGCGGGAGATCGATAGATGGATCGGTGCGGCTGCTGCCATAATGCAGTCGCTGGACCAGTATCGTGGTGAAGAGAGAGCTGAGCGAAAAGGCAAAGCTCTCAATTTACCGGTCAGTCTACGTTCCTACCCTCACCTATGGTCACATATGAAATCTGGATCATGACCGAAAGAACGAGATCCCGGATACAAGCTTTCTCCGCTGGCTCTCCCTTAGAGATAGGGTGAGGAGCTCAGTCATTCGAGAGAGGCTCAGAGTAGAGTCACTTCTCCTTCACATCAAGAGGAGTCAGCTGAGGTGGCTCGGACATCTTTTTCAGATGTCCCCTGGACACCTCCCTCGGGAGGTGTTTCAGGCACGTCCCACCGGGAGGAGGTCCACGGGTAGACCCAGGACACGCTGGAGGGACTATGTCTCTCGGTTGGCCTGGGAGCGCTTTGGGCTTCCCCCAGCAGAGCTGGAGGAGGTGTCTGCGGAGAGGGAAGTCTGGGAGTCTCTGCTGAGACTGCTGCCCCCATGACCCGGTCCGGGATAAAGCGGAAGACAAAGAGTACGAGTACTATAATAAACCTTTCAATCAGAATCAGACATACTGGGATTATTAAAGTATGGGGGGGGAGGGGTTGTAGATTTAATTGGCCTGGCTGCCCAGGTCCCAGCGGTTACCTAGCGCTGCCTTGGTCTCTATAGAAAGATAGGAGCCACAAAGGGGAAGGAGAGGGGAAAAAACATATTTCACACTTTAAACTTGACAGGATACCGTTTGAGATATCAAAAAAACCTCAGCACTAAAAAAGTACAAGTAAACACAAGACAGACATTTCAGCAGAAGGGTCACATCGGAGGCGTTGTCACATAAAGTCAATCTGACATAATGAAATATTCACATTAAACTGGTAGTTTTCTGAACTATAGGAGATCACAAATTATTTTTTTAATTTGTTATTTATTATCATTTGTTTACTATAGTAGTTTTTTTTTTTATTTAACTGTGAAAACTTTCTTTTGTGCCAAAAGGGGGACCACCATGAAATGTTTGGAAACCATTGGCCTAGAGCAAAATGGTGCAGCCTTTACACAATACCCATTGTATGAGCTGTATAGTTATTAGACCTTTATCTAGCAAAGACATTCCTAGAAGAACCTATTAGTTGTTTAGTTCAACAGAGCTCAGGCATAAAGAGTGGGCTGTCTGTAAGTTAAAGCAGACCAGACCAGC
>JAUZNJ010000040.1:127667-139087 GCA_034780135.1 Jordanella pulchra
GTAACGGAGCCTGTAACGGAGCCTGTAACGGAGCCTTTAACGGAGCCTGTAACAGAGCCTGTAACGGAGCCTGTAACGGAGCCTGTAACGGAGCCTTTAACGGAGCCTGTAACAGAGCCTGTAACGGAGCCTGTAACACGGATCAGAAAACTCTTTCCAGGGATTGTGACGCGGCTTCATGTTGACCTCGACCTGAGTCTCACATGCAGAGAAAAACAGCCGCAGGTTTAAATTACTGACAAAAGGTTGGAAATGGTTCTGAAATAGGAGCCTCCTTCAAGCATCAGGTTCCACCAAGGTTGGAGCAGTAGATCTCCAGTCCACTCCACACAGATGAGAGGAACCTATGCAGTAATAAACACTGGTACCACTGGGTCGATCCCTGGAGGTGCGTCACCGGAAGACGGTGCGCCAGGTGCTGCCTACTAAGCCCCGCCCCCCGGAAGCAAGGAGCTGCAACAGAAACCAAGTTTCTGAAAACCTCAGGTTAGTGGTTGAACTGGGATCGACCCAATAAATAGAAACTAAAGGTTTGCTCACATCCAGCTGCAGCTCCAGGCTGTTGATCTCCTCACTGGCCAAGTTAAGCCGCTCCAGCTCCTCCTGAGGACACAGAAGGAGGTCTGGATCAGTGAGGAACAGAACAAGCAGTGGGGGAAATCTGCTGAAATCAGCCATGAATTAAAAATCAGCCATGAAATTAAAAATCAGCCATGAAATTAAAAATCAGCCATGAAATTAAAAACCAGCCATGAATTAAAAATCAGCCATGAAATTAAAAATCAGCCATGAAATTAAAAACCAGCCATGAATTAAAAATCAGCCATGAATTAAAAGCTCGGCGTTTTATGATTGAGGATCCGCAGGCAAACATGATCCATAAACGGGGAGATTTGTTGGAGATGAAGTGCAGCCAGGTTCCCCGGAGGTTCCCCGGAGGTTCTCCATAGGTTCTCCATAGGTTCTCCATAGGTTCTCCATAGGTTCTCCGGGGATACCTGGATTCTGGGGTCCAGCTCCTCCTCGTATTTCGTCTCTTCCTTGGGCTCTGGATCCAGACGCTCTTCCTCCTCCTCCTCCTCCCTCCGGCACTCAGTCGGCCTCCTCTCCCCGCCGTCCTCGCCCCCTGCAGCGGACGCAAACATCACCTTTGTCTCCCCATCACCCGGGGCCTCATCAGAACCGAAGGTCCGTTTGGGATCTCCAAGAAAAGCCGGAATTTCACGCGAGATCGCCGCCTCCACCCGCGGCGCGTGGCCGGCTGTGCTTCGCATACGTCGTCCGTGTCGCTTCTGTCCTCAGTCTGATGTCATCTTCATCTACTCCTCATCTTCACACAAGAAGAGATGGAAAAGTTGACAGAATAACAAGAAATCATCTGTAAAGGAGTTCATCGCGTTTTGCTGCAGCCAATAATTGAAATAAAGATATAAAATGGAATAAAGTAGTTAGAAGCAACAAGATGATGCTGAGGTGCAGTTAGTCTTTGTTTATGATGCTGTGACAGAAAACAAACATTGGAAAACAAATGTTTACTGACCTTATGGCTCACTGTCCAGGGCAGAATGACATGGGGGGGGGACTGAGGGCTGCTTATTATGGATCATTTATGTGTTTTGATTAAAGTCCAGATTAAAAGCTGAATGTGGAGCAAAGAGAGACAAGAAACAAGGTTTGAGAGAGAATCCATTTTCAGACCTAATGTTTTCACCCTGATTCAATAAAAACTGTATTTGAGAGTAAAAATATTATTTTAAGAGCTTTTTTTCATTGGAAATCATTTTCCAGATGTCAATTTATCTCTTATTTATTCTATGACCAAATGTTTTCTCTGAATACTTTTCATTGCTTCTCAAATAACGTCAGCTTTTGCAGTCAGTGTGAAAACTTGTCCTCAGTTTTCTTTCAAAATTATTTTCCCCTTTTAGATCCTTTCTTATTTAATAAAATGCAGCAATAACTCCGTACTCATCCATCTTTGAACAGCGTCACTTGCTGATTGTGTCTGACAGATATTCTTTATAAGTTGCTATAAGAGAAAAATATCTGCGCAACAATAAAAACTTTGATATTCTTTGAAGTTCATTCTAGAAAGTTAAAGACTCGTTATAAAATGTGGAAATATTTAAGCCTTTATCTCTTGTAGTTTGAAGGATCAAGGCCTGCAGATCATAAATAAAAAATGTAGAGATTAGAGAATAAATGTAAACCAGCTTCTGATTGTCTTTTGCAAATAATAAAAGAATATAGAAAACACGTGATCTGCTTGTGAAGAAGGCAGCGACGTCTCTGCTCAGGATGTTTCCTTCTGGTTGCTACGTCTGTGTTTGTGTAAAAATGTCCCTTTGAGATGAAAACCATGAGCAGAAGTTCAGCACCCAGAGGTTCAGTATTATTTACAGTCGGCTGGGAACTGAATCTATTCCCTAATTATATAAATGCCATTTTATGTGAAAACAATATTTTTCACGCAGAAATGTTTGTAAACTTTGTGTGTTTTTAAAGAATGTTTTCCAAGAGCAGAAATGAAACCTTCCTCAGATGATAACTAGTGAATTCATGATGTTTGTTGTTCTAAGGTACTAAATGACCTGTTTAATCTGTGCGCCACACACTCAACCCGCAGCAGAAAAGTTAAAACAGTCAAGCAACAAATAGGATTCATGTATTTAATAAAAGCAACAACAAACAAGTTGGAGAAATGTACAACAGTTTCTCTGGGAGCATCCTTCTTGGGTCACGTTTGGGACCGCTGTCGTTTCCAGAACCTCTTGACCTCGCCGTGTCCGTGGGGGGTCACCACCATCACCCTGTGGGCCACATCCTGCCACACCAGACAGCCCAAACCCTGCAACGCCACAGGGAAACACGGTCAGCGTCTCACGGTCGGTCATGGGATTAGAGAACAATCCAACCTTTTTGTGTCAGTCGATGATTTTACATCACAGACCAGAGAAGTCACCTGTGGCGTTCCCCAAGGGTCCATTCTAAGGCCCTTCCTATTCACTATACACGAGCTCCCCTCAGACCTTATTAAACAGCAGCAGAAGTTAGAATAACATAGATTTACCAAAACATATCAGTTATACGTAATTATTTGATATTTTTTATTTTTTTATTCTTATCTTATTAAGTATGCAGACGACACGCAGATTTACATTAAAACCTATTTATTTAAAGAGGCCTTGGCTGTTTTCCCCCCAATCGTTTTATTGTTGATTTTTTTTATCTATTGCCCTAATAATAATAATAATATATAAATAAACTGGCCTGAACTAAATCTGGTCGTTTAAGGTGTGACGTACATTCAGAACAATAAATTACAGTAATAAATACATAGAAATGAATTATAGATCAGAAAATCCCAGGAAAGTGTTCTCCATCCCCCCCCCCCCATTCATGTCTGAAGGTTTAATGCTGAACATGAATCATATGATTCATATTTACAGTAAGAACTTTCTGCTCTTCTTCCTTCAGCAAACAGCCTGTTTCACTAACAATGGCAATAAACCCGATTCTGATTCTGTTTCAGAATCTGTTTCCTCCACATTAGCTGAATAATCCAATGATGCTGTAGTCTGGATTCATCCCATTACTAAAGCTCTGTGTTTACAGCTTTAAACTTTCTCTCCCTCGTTCTCTCCTTGGAACAAACACTCAGAACAAACTCTTTGCAATGGATACGAATGACTAATCTTCCTCAGACCAGAGAAGTTGTAATGAGCAGTCGTCACGGACTCACGCCACATCAAGGTTTACTCGCTGATAACAACTATCCACTCCGTCTCTGCTTGTTCTGTACGTAACAAAGATGATAAGTTATTATCCTGACAGATGAACTGTCCTAACCAGATGAACTGATGGGAAAACGTGAACCAGGCAGGTATTATTAGGGTTAGACTCAAACATGGAGAACAGCTTAGCTGATTCCTCAGCTCATCCTCTCCCACTTCTTTTAGCAGCATTCCCATGACCCACCAGTAAAACCTGTGGTTCTTATCTGGGGGGTTGGGATGTTTCAGAGGCTATTTTCTTCCACATCAGAGGGTCTGCAGGTTGGGCTCCAGATATACGAGGTTCCATTGGTTGGTCAGATGAACTCCTTGGTCTTTAGTTTATTGGACTGTAGCGCTTTACTCTGATACCAGGAGGGAACCTAAGACCACTGATCACCTGCTAGATATCCATCCTGAGGGTTTAATCAGACACCAATTAAGCAAGTTCCAACCTGAGCTCTGTCCCGCAGCACCTCAAAGTCGGCCTGGGACAGGAACTGGTTGTAGAGAACTCCTGAAAAGACAAAACAACCGGTGTCATGTTCAAGCCAAGCAGATTGATCTCCAATGCCGTCACAATAACTCACCTGCTGGATTGCATTAACCAATAAAATGCAGAAAAACACCAAGAAAAAGAAAATAATAACAATAGTTGCTATTGTGGACGTAAATGTTACGCTTCCATACTTCAGGAGCCTTCTGGAGGTTTGATCACTCATTTCACTGCCAACAGCTCAAAGTTTAGTCATTTTCAGGCAAATAATAGATGGAAGAGAGTAACAGTGAAGAAGAGCTGGAGCCTGGCGCATTAAACCATGGAAACAAACCTCACCCTCTGTAAACTGCAGCCGATCTCTCTCCAGCTCCCACAGTCGGATCTGGTCTGTAATAGTCGGCGGCAGCACTGGGCTCTGAAACACAAGGATGAAGCCCTGAAACCTCCGAAAGACGTCACTTCCAACCTCTCACCGAGTCTGGCTCCTGCAGGAGGGAAGGAGGTACCTGTGAGAGCAGGACTGGGTGAGCTCTGGTCCTCAGGAAGTGGATGATCTGACAAAACACAAAAGCTCTTTATTTTCTGATCCTCAGAACAACAAACAATTTAGAGATATTTATTTTGTGCAGTTTCACTTTCAAAACAGTTGAATAAATGAAAAGGTGAAGTTTTCCTGATTACATTTCTAGGAAGCTTTTCTAAATCTTTAGGTTTGAACGGTGCTGCTACAAAACCAAAGACTAAGTCATTAAATCCCATCCAGCCTTAGTTTTGGTCGGAAGCTTCCTGGCTTCAGTGTGTGAATAAACCAGAAGGAAAACCTTCCTACTCCAGGTTCTGTAGAGTCAGAGCTTCATAGCTCTGCTTTGTTCAGGGTGAAGAGTTTAGCCACCGCAGCGAGAGGCTAAACACAGTATGAAGTGTGCAGCACGTGTTGTGGTTCCTGTAACGCTGCACACATGCAGGTACCTGCTGAGCTGTGATCCCGTTAGCGATGGCCTGCTGGACCGACTCTCTAGTCAGCTGAGCCACCACCACGTTAGGAAACCGATAGAGCATCTCACTGAAGAGAGCCACCAGAGCGATCTGAAGCTCCGAGTCTGAAAACAAGAGTCGAACCAGTTGGTTTAGAAAACAAAGGATAAACAATAAGTCATCTTGATTCCATCCAATCATCCACACAGATCAGTTCAAAGTTTCCATCAGCCCCCCCACTGTCTGATGGGTCCGTCTTTTCTTCTTTTTCAGCCAAATTTCACATCTATGTTAAATATATTATCCTTCTATGCATTTTTTAAGTTTTAGTTGTCGTCACTTTCTTATCTTAATTATTGTTATGATCAAAATCTGATCACCAGTTAACAAAGAAAATGGAGAAAAAGACGAGTCTGGTTTAGGCTCCGGTCACAGACCTGGAGAGGAGCTCACATGTCAAATGGATCCAACAAGTAAAACTGCCCTGCACCCCGTCTGCCCTGGACCCCGTCTGCCCTGGACCCCGCCCGCTAGCGCTGCCCTGGACCCCGTCTGCCCTGGACCCCGCCCGCTAGCGCTGTCCTGGACCCCGTCTGCCCTGGACCCCGTCTGCCCTGGACGCCGCCCGCTAGCGCTGCCCTGGACTAGCGCTGCCCTAGACCCCACACACTAGCAGGTCAGTGTTTGACGGGGATGAAGGTCACCGCTGGTTAGAAAGCTGCTCATCCATCGTACCTGTGTAGGCATAGATACGATAGTTGGTTTCCACGACGATGAAGCCGGCGTCTTTAGTTCCAGGAATGGAGGCCATGTTGGAGGAGGAGGAGCTGTTCGTGACTCCAGCAGCCAGAGTGATGGCCAGCCTGGTGGGGTAGTAGCGCCGGGACTTCCTCTGTGGAAACATGGAGGAAGATCTCAGTGCTTCAGGTTCAACCATCGCATTCATCACATCAACCTGGGATAAACTGCCCTACTTACCTGATTACTGAATCTGGTTTTTAAGTTTCATTATTTAGTTTCTCTTTAGAATTAATAAAGTCTTTTTAACTCAAATAAATAAACTAAAGTCCCTTGTTGATCTTTAAGGTTTTATTGTCTCACCTTCCTCTGAAACACGAGTCCAAACTCTCGAAGGTGCTGCAGGAAAGTGAGCAACGACTCGCTCATTCCCTCCACTGAGTAATCCTGAAACACAGCAGGAAACACAACCACTCTGTGACTACGGAGGCTGAACAGAACCTGGTTAAAGAGCTCCAACTTTAAGCGTTGCGTCGCCTCATCGAGGTTTGTTTCAAGTTAGATGTATGTGAAGTAAATAAAGCAGATAATCCTGGTTTAAAACCAGCAGAATCTCCCGTCAGTCGGAGCTCCTCTCCTCATTCAGCTATAAAATCAGAATCTTCTCATGGCGTTCCCGTTTGTTGTTGGATGTTTTGCAAACATGTTTCTCATTGTTTCTTCATTATGAAGCTCTGTCCTTCTCTCTGACGGATGTTTCCAGCAAACCTTAGGAGCAGGAGCCGGACAGCAAGGACCTGGTGTGCAAAGATGGTCCTTGTTGCCTTCACTGAATACGCTGAGCATTTCTCCTATGACCAGACTGCACTGAAAGGCTGCTTGGAGGACAGGCTGATGCAAAAAACAGGCAGGAAATACAGTTTTACAGTGTTTGAAGTCAGGAGCAAATCTGCAGCTGCTACTGTGACAGACGGTGGAGAGAGACGGACAGAGACACTGATGCTACAGTAACATTACAGATCAGACTGCAGTTCTTCATAAATTCACATATATTAAATATATGTAATATAAATAACAGATTTCATTCAGGCTGTAGATTTTCACATTGACTTTATGCTCAAAACAACAAACAAACAACCAAAAACAGGACAGAAGACGCGATTCAAAGGGTTTGGACTCACTCTCCCCAGAGTAGAGAAGCTGAGCTGGAAGAGGAACGATAAGATCTCCACAAGGTCCATCCCTCTAGACTGGAAGACAAGGAGCAGACATTTATTAAAGACCAAGACATGATTTCAACTTGCAGAGAAAACAACAAGCCCTCTGGTTCCAGGTTTACTCTACCTGAGCAGTTTTCAGGTACTGCAGGGTGAAGTACCACAGCTGAGAGGCTGTGTCCAGCAGCAGGAACTGGAAACCAGCAGAGGTGATGTACGGCGCTTCTCCTGCTTCGCTTTGGTTCACAGAGAGACAAACAGCCCTGATGTCACTAACTCCTTTCACACAGAATGACATCGTCTCCACAGAAATGACCAGATTGCAGCAGCTTAAACAGCCACAGACACCAGATGATTTATCAAACATCCCGGATCAGCTGATTGTTCTGAACCTTTTCATGAGGCCTGCTTGGATCAGGAGCTGAGCCAAGTCCTGACTGACGGCACTGGGCGAGCCCACCATGAACTGCAGGATGACCTCCCAGCGCTCCATGGCGTAGCGGTCCAGGCTGTCGATGTCTCTGGCGTGCCGGTCGGGCCCCAGACTGCTCCCCTCGTCGGCCCACTGGGCGCCTCTGGGAAGCAGGCGGTGGTTTAAAATGGCAGAAATAAACCAGTAGGCCGTGAAACGACGACTAGCTAAATCACTAACTCCACCAAAATATCACACTGGGGGTTTTTTATTTCTATTTCATTATTCTAGTTCTGCTAAAGATTTCTATCATGTAGCTAAAAGTCTTCAGAAGATGAACCAAAGCCGAGTTCAACCAAGGATATTTTTACAGATCAAATGATAATTTAACTACTGAATAAGAACCAAAGTTATTTAATCAGAATAATCCAGAGAAAACCTTCAGTCTGCATTAGCAGCAAATAACACCTGCATGAAGCCAGGTGGTCGGTTTGACCACAGCTGGGTTATGTTAGTCAAAGATCAATGTCTCATTAGGGCGTGCAGGACCTAAGGTCTAAAAAAACGAGCCGCTAGTAACAACTCAAATAAAACTCGGATTTACTGGATGCAATCAGCTGTTTTTCCTTGGATGATCTGATCAAACCGTCTCTGTAAACCCGACAGAAAATAAGCAGCTGTTTGGAAAATAACTACGTTATTTAATGAGAACTTCTGACATAGAATCTCTGGTGAGTTTTGTTCAAGTTTTTACAATATTTTGGTTTCTAGCATATTTGCTACATTAGCCCATTGTGCTAATGCTAATTAACAGCTGTACAGAAACACCTTTCAGGGCTGATTCTCCTCCTTCTCATTTGGTTTTGTTTTTACTTTGTTACAAGGAAACACGTGTGATAATGTTATTTTTCCTACAAATAAAATCTCTTTATTAGTTTCATTAATCAATGGTTTTTATGTCAGACTTGAAATGTTCAATTTTCAGCTAAATTCGTGTTTAGTTTGTGTGCAATAGTCACCGTATCAATCTGTATTTGGTGTCTACCTAAAGGCTAAAACACACATTTTTAATAATATGTGTATATCAGGAATGCACTGATTTATCAGCCGGTCGACACTTAGATGTGAAACTGATCTTAAGTCTGAAAATCAGCTGCTTTCAAAGCTTAAACTTTTCATTTACATTTAAATGTTCTATCATGTGAAGTTAAATTTTGTTTTATTGTTTCTCTGGTATTAATTTCCTTAAACACTGTGATGTTATAACTTTTGTCAAAATTAAAATCGGTTCGCTGGGGCTCTTATAGATCGTCATCAGAGATCGGCCAGAAAGCCATGATGTAAATCAGTGCAGGTTTACGGGTTAAGCAGCACTGACTGCATGCAACGCTCTTTTTGATGGGAGTCAATTGTTTGATTTCATTTTTATTTTTCATTATTTTAAATCATAGAACAGAAAGATGCAGGACATGAACCAAACTTTAGTGCTAGAGAAGTTGCCTTTCTAGAAGCAGACGTACCCTCCCAGCAGAGCGGTTCCCAGGTTGTCTTTGAACACTGGATTTAAAATGTAGCCCTGAAGGCCTCCTTGCAGGTGCTGACTGTGCCAAAGACGAAGACCCGTCAACACTGACACACAATCATCATGATCCCTGCAGGAACAAAACATGCAGGAAACAGTCAACTTGGTTCTGTTCGCTGCAAACTGAACGTGGTGCAGGAGGCGAGGGACTCACTTCTGACTGTCTTTTTTTACCCACAATGCCACAGCTGCCTGGGGAAGAGGCTGATCCAGGAACAGCATCCGCATCACGTAGTTCTTAGCGAGGGAGGGAAGCTCCCTGTTAACAAAAACAAACCATGTTCTGATGTTTTGTTAGAGGCCTGAGTGTCCGCAGAGGCTACATACCTGTAGACAGCCAGACATGTTGCTGGGTGGTTATACAGCCTGTCCAGGACCTCAGGGTTCAGTTCTCTCAGGTATTCATGGAGGTTCTTACACTGCAGCTGCACACGCAGCTTCATTTTCTGCTACAGATCAGATTAAATCAAATCATACACATAAATACAAGAGATATTTACTGGAGCTCTGCTGCTCATCACAGCTGCTGGATATTTATCGAGCTGCTTTCAGGCGGGCCTGCTAATGGAGAAGCACTTCCGGTCAAAGACTTGAAGTATTACCTGGTACTTCCGCTAAGAAATGAACTTTGAACAAATATTTCTCCTCATTCTTCTTCCTTGCGCTGCCTCTTCTTCTTGTGTTGCGGAACAGCGGACCGACCAACTACTAAACTGCACTACCGCCACCTGCAGGCCTGGCGGTGTGAGAAATTCTGTTTCCTCCTGTGTTTCCCCCTGTGTCGACTCTCTGTGTCGATTTCTCGGTAAAAACTACTCATATAATCATGTCAATGTTGTGACTTTCAGTTTAATTGGGAGCTATCAAAATAAAAATACAAACATAAATGAACAAGGTCCTGTGTGGAGGTCTTTTTACGCTGTTTTGTGTTATTTTAAACGCAAAGAGAATCTATCTTATTTTTCAGCTTTTGTCTCGTAAGCCTGTCAAAAGTCAGTCAACAAACACAGGTTCCAACACGAAGTGTGCATTTATAATGTTTCATTTCTGATAAAGGAGGAGGGAAGCTGGCCGATAGCACGGCACAAAAATGAAGACTTCCTGAAAAGATCAGAGTGTGAACTTTTTGCTTAATCCTGTTCTAATGTAAAATAAGGAAGATAAGGAAATGTCTAGTATGCTATCACACATAATAATTTTTGAGAATTTGGAAATGGATTTTTCACCAGCCTGATCAAATCTGTTCCCCCTCTATAAAATGAAACCAATTAAAGTCTTTTACTGTGTTGATTCCACTCATCATCAACAACAAATCCTGTGATTTTCATAACATTTGCTCTTTTTTGACAAAGTTAGGATGGGGGAACCAAATATTTTAAGCACCTCTCTGGCTGCAATGCTGCTCAGGGGGAACAGATTTTCACACAACACCGGAATGAACCCATTTCTCTAATCATTCAGGAACCGTTCAGGGTTTAAACCATCACATTAACTTACAGTTTTTGCTTCTCTGAAATGTCTCCTCTCAGTTTCATCAGCAATACCCTCCATGAACTCAAGGTGTAGCCTTTCTGCAACAATAAAATGAGCCTGTTGTATGTTTACTAATTGTTTTTATGAATTATTCAAACATTTATGACCAGTTCTGTAACCTGTAAAAATGTAGATTCTTTCTCCTGTTCTTCCTGCTTTCCTTCTATCTCCCATTTTTTCTGAGTTTTATATCCTGTATCCTTTGTGTCCAGGTTTTCCTGGCATATATCCCAAAGAAAACGTTTTATAAATAGAATCAATATGAAATATTATAAACTGTTTCAATTCATTCTGGTTAAAGGCAATTTAAGGATCAACCCTTTTAGATTTTAAAAGATGAACATCTTTGTTACCCTTTACTCAGACATGTGCCAGTACCCAAAGAAATCCTCCACTGCTCACTTTGGAAACACATCAGATGTCAATAAGGAGAACATCCTGCTGTTTATTTCTACTGACATGGACGGGGTGATGTGTTGGAACAGAAGGAGGCCGCATCATTTGATGGAAATGAAAACTATCAACCTACAGAGGCTGAATTCAAAGACATCCTAATGGAACAAATGATGCAGCAGGATGGTCCATTCTGATGAAATTTCCTTGCAGCAGCTCTGAATGGCAGGCAGGGAGCCGTTGTCTAGCCTGTGTAGGTCTGTGCGTCCCTCCATGGATATGCCTCCCAGACCATCAC